>JAMZAV010007711.1:0-31216 GCA_024449915.1 Sweltsa coloradensis | reverse complement strand
ATACATGAGTAATAAACAGTTATTGCATTAGATCTTTCACCATGTCACGTTACTTGGAAAATATGATAATAGTTGTATTATTATATTTTATTACTTTATTACACCACTAAGCAAAAACAATATAGGCTATGTTTTCACATGGACGTGCGAACGACGCGAATGATCCTAACATTGGTCGCGCTGTTTGTTGGTCACGTACGCCTAGCACTCTGATAGACCTATTCGCCCGTATTCGCTCGCCTGCGTGAAAACTTAACATTAGTGTGAAATAAGAAATTATTATATACAATCATACAGAGGGTTATCAATCAATATAATTTGTATTTCAATAAGGTTTATGTTCTAGGACAATATTTCTGCCAAGTAGAAAATCATAATGAATGGCTAATTAGCCGAATTAAGGTAATAATCGGAGGCTTGAAGGGGAGAAAAATAGAACAATACGTCAGTCAGTTTAAATTCAAGACACCTGGTTCTTATTTCAAGGAATTTGTTTATCTACTGACGAAATAAGAGTAATTTAGTCTCTCCTACTGTAGAAAAACAGCACGGGCTTTAGCATAAATACAAACATGTAGGAGGTCTTAGTCTAGAGATTTGTAAACGTTCCTTATAAGTACGTTAATCTCACAGGTGCAATGCTAATAGTATGTTGAAAATATTGCAGAAAAAAATATAATTATTTGCATCGATCGCTACGCTAGGTATATTGCATGATTGTTAATCTCTGTCCATGCACCTACACCCGATTACGCATGTGTTCACATTGTGTGACCATGGAGCCTTTAGAACCAAACTATGCGTATTCATTACGGAATCAGAAAACAAAATATAAAAGCTAGTCAAGCACAACAAAATATTGTTATTGAAGTTGAAAAACTTTCATTTCTATATAGTACACTCTTCGTATTTACGGGATAATCGAAATTAACGAAAATATTCTGAAAGTAACAAAACCATTATGGATGCCTTGTCTTGATATGCTGGTTTAAATTATATTTCAAAAGTGCACGATGAGCACAGTGAGGACACTTAAACTGGGGCTCTTTGCCGCACACGTGATTCACATGTTGATTCAAGCTGTTCATCATTTTGAATTTCTTTCCACATTTCTTACAAACAAGTCGTGGTTCGTCTCCACACTCGTGCTTCATGTGTGTATTGAGATTATGTTTTTGACGAAACTTCTTGTTGCAAATTAGACACTTATGCGGTTCTTGTCGTCCACAATCATCTTTCACGTGTCTTGTTAAATGCCTCTTGTTCTTGAAGCTAGAGGGACATCTTGTACAGTGATATCTTCCATCTTGCAGCCCGTCATCAGGAACTGGACGCCAGGCTTGGTCGGCATCTGATACTGACAAACATCGAGCTGGAACAAAAACCATAAACATTATGTTGAAAACACTACAAGGTTTAATTAATGAATAATTAAAAAAGAAATGTTGAAAACCAACATTTAAAAAACAAACAAAGAAACAACAAATAAAAGAAAAACACACAAAAGCAGAAACAAATGAAGACAAATTAGTGAAATCAAGTTGTTGCATGCGTACAATAAATTAATAACATCAATTATACCATGTGTATGACAAAATCATGCAAGAATCACTTATTTCTTTAAACAAAAAGTGAGAACATATGAAACAACACACTGAATGTTTCAGTCTATTTAGTATACATTACCATACAATTGTCACAGAGTAACCCATGCAAATAGATGGAAAAGCTTTAGGGTTCCCTAGAGTCTAGGGTGCTCACAGGGAATAGGTATAACACAGTGACTGTATTTTAAAGAAATATACAGACCTGATAACTAAAATATGTTCAGCAGAATATGCCTTTAGGTGTGTCAATCTGCACAAACCCAAGTGCTATCTCTAAAATATCATTCGATTCGAACCAATATAGTTGCGTTTAGGGATCCAGTAGTGTGCCAGTTAGTCACCTGAAGAGAAAAAAACAGGGAAAACTGCTGCGTAATCTACAGCGTGCATCCGTACTAAACGAATTATTTTCTTATGTGACAGTTGTATATATAACGGTTTGACTGCATGTTCGTGACTTAATTAAACACCTATTCAATTACAAGAACTTTGAGTACAGATTTGATTAGTAAAGATACTGAATCGGGCTTTACACTGAGAGTTGGAAAAGTTAAAGAGAATCAAGAGAAAGAATAACTTTTCGAAGCCTTCACACAATATACATATTAGCGAATACAAGAAGCGTGAGCCTGGGGTTGTGTTGTGTTGCGTGGGTTTCTCAATGTCAACATAGACCAATTATGATCACCTCTTCAAAGTAACATTTCTCGAGACTTCTCTCTTGTCGAGCAGTGTCCGACCAGCAGGGAGATATATTATAACTCTTTTACTACGCAGTGTGAAGACAACGTGAAAAGTCTCATTCGCGACATGCTATCTCTACTTCAGAAAGGTTTCAGTTTGTTCGTTTTCTTTTTTAACTTCCTTGTATCAATCCCGCTTAAGGTAAAACGAAGTAATAAAACGCGTTTGATGTATTAATAAATATGTTCATCGTTTAAGTCAAGAGATGTTTTCCTGAAGACAACTTTTAAAAGCTAGTGCTATGAGCTTATCATCGCTCGCAGCAGTAAACAGTCTACACTTCATGCAAGTCCGTCAATCGGCAGGTTCAGTTATACAGTTACAAAATATGTCGAGAAAGGACCAAAAAACATCGTTATGAGCGCAATATATAAACAAAAGCAGTGGCGAAACTATACCTTGTTTTATTTTAAAAATATACTTATTTAATATATTTTTTGTTGGGGGTGAAGCGAGGGGGAGGGGGGGGGCGAATATTGGATATGTTACTAGTATGTCGGAAAAAATACATAATATGTTATCTAAGAGAAAGCAAATGGCAGTTATATTGTCAGTTCACAAAATTATGCTCAAAGTTTTGCCCCTTCTCACCGCACGTAGTTCTGCCACTGCTCACAAGAATCGCTCGTAATAAACACAGTGGTTTACATCAATCTATCTGCGATAGTGAACATCATTGAAAGTCTCAAAGAAATGATTCAGGAAATAACGACTTATTAAGTCTCACCATGAACCAGGTTACTTTGGAAACCAATTTGGTAATAGATGTACTATTATTATTATATAAGATTAATAAGATGAGGAGCACGAAGATAAGGAAAGAACTAGGGGTAGGGAGTTTATAAAAAGAAAGGCAGAGGTGGTTTGGACACATTAAGAGGATGCAGGGCGGGATTCCAAAGATGCAATATGAACAAGACGCAAGAAACAAAAAAAAGAGGGAGGCCCAGACAGAGACGAGAAGAAGTTATAGCAAAGGATTTTGAAAAGGAGAAATGCAGCTTGGCAAAGGGTTAACCAGGAAAGATATTGGGAAGAACAAACAAAATGGCAAAAACTGGTGGAGGTCCCTGAAAAAGAACACAGCGAAAGAGAAAGTAAGTGAAGTAGATGATGCAGAGGAAGAAAAGGATTGTGTGGGAAAAGTGTCAGGCATGGGTTGCCGGCTATATCCTTGTTGTTCACACTCTCGCCTCTTGAACCCATCACTGGATATAGTGCCTACGCGTGTGTCCAGATTGTGTGACCATGGATCATCTGAATTCTAGACCTCAACAGGTGTGGTCTAAGAAGATAACATAGTCAATGGTTCGAATAATACATACATTTCAGACGATTTACTTTTTTCATTGGATTTTGTTTAAACGCAATTTCGACCAAGAAAATATGATATTAATCTTACATAACGAAATAGAACTTGCAAACCAGTTGATTATGTAGATTGATTACTAAGGTGAGAATATAATATTTATTTTATGAATCTGTTTATAGATAATTCCGGATGTGCAATGTGTATTCCACAAGACTACAGCCAATATGTGGAGCAAGGAACCCTCGTCTCTCGCAGTAGTAAACTGTCTTCACTTTATGCGAGGTTATCAACCAGGAGTTTGACTCAAAGGTGTTGGTTACATGAATATCGAGGAAGAAAATTAAGGATCTTGGTGAGCAAATTTTTGGGGGGAGGATACAATGGGGAGTTTGGGGGGAGGCAACCAAAGTTATAGTGCGGGTCTAGGGGAGGCAGGTCCATCTAGTGCGGGTCTGGGGAGGCAAGTCCAGCTATTTAGTCTGAGGCGCATATAGCCTATGTAAAAGTATGCGGTGTAGCGTGGTTTCGTCGAAAATAACAATGTCAGTTTTAAGAAATTATAGGTTTTCACGACCCGTAGATGAGATCTAGATCCTTGGGCTCTTGCGTCGATCATCATTAATACGAAACAACGGCCCAAGGAGATCCAGAAATCAAGGCAGTTTTATTGTCAGTTTAAAAAAATCTTACAACAGAGTCTCAAAGAATATGAAAAAGGAACTAACCACTTACCAAGTCTAACCAAAAGTTACGTTACTTTTTTTTATTATATATATTTGGTAAAAGTTATATTGTTATATAATATTACACCATGAAGAAAAAACAACAAAGGGTAGTTTTCACATTGGCCTGAGAATGGAGTGACAATGATCTAAACTTTGGCCGCGCTGTTCGTTAGTCACGTACGCCTAGCACTCTGATTGGTCTAGACTTATTCGCCAGTATTCGCTCGCCTGCGTGAAAACTAAACTTTGTTGTAGTGAAATAAGAAAATACTCATTTTTAAGTAATATCACAAAGACAACTAATTATTGTACACACCATACAGACAGGGAATTATCTATCAATATCATTTTTATTTCCATTCGGTTTCTGTTCTAGAACATTTTTTCGGTCCTGTACCAAACCAAAATAACCATTCGGTACGATTCAGTTTTGAACCATGACAAACAAGCAGACAAAAAATAGGATAAAGCTATTTTCGTAATATTTTAGATTAATTGTATAAATACAAACATATTGGTTGTAGGCGGTATAAGTCTAGAGATGTGTTAGGTATCCTAATAATTTCGTCGATCTCAGAGATGCAATTGACGACTTGAATTGTATCCGCCTCCTGACGTCACGAGGCAACATGGCGGAATTAGTTGGTATAAATCTTCATTTCGCAAGTTGTCGCCTGCTTCACGGCGTAACACTTATCACGCTCTAACTTTTATTCAATTCATTATTTGGACAATATTTAAATGAATAATATTTAGCAAATATATCATTCTTTGTAATAGCGATTATTTCGATTTTTTTACACAGTCGTTAGCTTGTTATAACAATATACGCATCACACATGTGAAAATTATCAATGACTTAAGTTTTCTCAATAATTTATTTGACAAAAAACTACTGATCGGATTTCGACAAGACCTCTTTAAAAATATGCATCAGACTGTTTAGACAAGAAATAAGCTAACTTTCTAGATAGAAAGTGCAATGAACGAAACTTTGCAGCATAGAGTAATATGCAGGGTATGTGTTTTTATCTAAAATACGCACTCTTGACGTGCGGATGAGCCGTGAAAAAGTGCACGCTGCATATTACTCTATGCTGTAAATTTTCGTTCGGTGCACTTTCTATTTAGAAAGTTAGTATATTTCTTGTCTAAACAGTCTGATGCATTTTTACAAAGAATTCTTGTCGAAATCCGATCAGTAGTTTTTTGTCAAATTAATTAATGAGAAAACTTAAGTCATTGATAATTTTCACTTGTGTGATGCGTACATTGTTATAACAAGCTAACGACTTTGTCAAAACATTCGGAATAATCGCTATTACAAGGAATGATATGTTTGCTAAATATTATTCATTTAAGTATTGTCCAAATAATGAATGGAATAAAAGTTAGAGCGTGATAAGTAATGCGCCGTTCAGCAGGCGCCAACTTGCGAAATTAGGATTTATACCCACTACGTGTCACGTGACCTATTGATCGTTTTAAGCTCCGCCCATTTCGAGTCGTCAATTACTATGTTTGGAATATTGCAAGAAACAATTATATTTTATTTGCTTCGATCACTACGTTCGGAATACTTATAAAATAAAAGATCTTACTAGTGCATTAGTGTTAATCTTTATCCTCATACACCCATCACCCGACATAGAGTGTCTACGCATGTGTTCAGATTGTGTGACCATGGAGCCTACCCACTTGAAAATTTTATCTATCCAACTGGTAACCAAGTAATATCCAACTATTATCCAAAACTGCCATCCAACTGCTATCAAAACTAGTATCCAACTGCTATCCAACTGGTATCATTTGTGTCAAAAGGATAGCTCGTGGATAGTTAGATACTTAGATACAATCCAACTAGTATCCATCTGCTCTCAAACTAGCATCCATCTAGCATCAATCCGGCATCCAACTAGCAACCAACTGCTATCCACATGCATCCCGAACCATCCAACTAGCATTTAAGTGCTATCCAACTAGTATCCAGTAAGTATCCAACTGCTATCCAACTAGTATCCAACTAATATCCAACGTAGCATCCGTAGCGCGATCTGTGAGCTAAATATGTAAACGAAAAATTAAAATAATAAGTTTAATCGATATATCGGTTTCATATAATTACTTCATCTTCAGTTCTGACACCAGTCGATTGCCTGTAGGTGAATTAACAACATATATTAATTACAAGTCGTTATAAAGTTTCAAATTAGGTGTCTCGAACTCGATCCAGCAGGGCGTCTCTCCATCTGAAAGCCAAACCTCTTACCGTTGCGCTACGGAAGAAGCTTGCACGGAGCGGGAATAAGCACCTATACATACAACAGCAATTCCACTTGACTGAATTGTAGTTATTGTGCGCTTGCTCTGTTGCCTATCTGTATCGCCTTTCAACTATTTTGGATGTGTTTGAATAGTGTTCAGTATATTATGCTAATGGTGTACAGTATATTTTTAATGTGGTTGCAGTAAATAATGCTATTCTATGCCAGTTCTGTTTTTAAGCGCATGTTCGAATTTTTCTTCCAGTTGTTCATATAGGCCGAGGCGGGTGCATCTGAATAAATACATTAGGCCTACAGTATGGGCTGTACGATGCGATGCTGGATGATATGTCTATAAGATAACGGTACTAATTCTATTGGTATGCTTCTAAAATTAAATGACTTAATTAGATATCTTCATATTTTTTTTGTCTCAGTTGGTAAAAAGTGAAACTAGTATACAGTAACAATTTTCAATTAAACTGTATAACAAGACAAAATGTAAGCAGGCTATTTATAGCTACAGAATTATCTGCATAAACAATTAAAGTTTGGTGTGCGTGTGCTGACGCATGTTGGGGTTTCGGTAACTTTTAAATGAAAAAGAACGTTCTAAAAATTTATTTTAAATTCAATAACATATTACCCAATTCATTTTCAATTTGTTTGTTGATGCAGATAGTTGTTTAATTAATAAACCGAAAATTTATAATGTATTCTTTATCAAGGTGATTGGTTATTGTGGTTATTAATAATGTACATGCACAGAGCACAACTCTTTATGGCGGAGATTGATTTTGTTTTACTAATAATTACAATATGTTAATTTTGTTTCACAGGATAAAATTAGTAAATTATATTGTCTTACTGGGATAAAACATAATATACAAGCAAACACAATATAAATGTTCCTAATATACTACTTTAATATAATATTATATTATATTATAAAATTATTATATTATATTATAATAAAATATCTCTCTTGTTTTCTTGACAATAAAAGTTATATTATGCCATTTGAGTGCCGGATTGGTCTCCAAAGGGAACGGCGGTGAAAGGGTATCGGTTTGGTGGACAACTGGCAGTATAAAATTGTATGTGTGGAAAATACGTAAGATAAATGTTAGTGCCGGATTGGTACGCAAGGGGAAAACGCAGATAACGGAACAGTGACGAGATGGCAATAATGAAGACACAAGAACCGGTATACGGCAGTAAATTGGCATTAGTGGTAACAAACCGGCACCGATTAGTAACAAAAGCTCATTTTTGTGTTTACTGGGAAGACATGTCGGTTCAAAATTGGTTGCATTTTTTAAAATTGTTTTCATTCATTGGCCTAGGTAGATTAATCACAACTTATTAACCAAATGTGTCATTTAAGTAAATTAGGCACAGTTCTTGACAGGAAATTGATCAATATATTAATGAGTAGTGCATCGCCATTCCAAGTTGAATCCGAATGGATTTCAGTTGGAAAGATAGTGGATTCGAGCTGGATAGCAGTTGGATAGTAACCAAAGATGTATCCAACTACTATCCAAGTTGGATAGTTAATGTATAACAGATGGATAGCAGTTGGATAGTAGTTGGATAGTTACGAAAGATGTATCCAACTGCTATCCAAGTGGATAGCAAGTGGAAACTAGTTGGATAGTTCATGTATACTATGTGGATAGCAGCTGGATAGCAGATTAAACCAGCATCCTAGTGGATAGTAGTTGGATGGTTGATGGACACGAGATGGACACCAGATGGATATCAGTTGGATAGTATTGAGAAATGTATCCATCTGGTGTCCAAGTGGACATGAGTTGGATACATATGGATACATGATGGATACATATGGAAACATGAAGGATAGCAGTTTAAACTAGTAGCCTAGTGGATGGTTGATGGACACGAGATGGATAAGAGAAGGATAAGAGATGGATAGCAGTTGGATATCAGAATTTTATAAAAAAAAATTGTGGTTACTAGTGGATTGCAGTTCGATACCAGTTGGATAGCAGTTTAAGGCCTAGGATACTAGTTGAATAGCAGTTGGATAGCAGTTGGATACTAGTTTTTTCCAATGGGGTATAGAATTAAACAATGCGTATTTATTACGGAATTAGAAAACATAATATGAAAGCTAGTCAAGCACAACAAATTATTGTTATTGAGTTGAAAAAGGTTTCATCGCCATTTAGTAGACATTTCGTTTTAACTGGATAATCGAAATTAACGAAATATGATCTTCAAGTAACAAATCCATTATTGATGCATTATCTTGATATGCTGCTTTAGGTTGAATTTAAAATGTGCACGATGAGCACAATGAGGACACTTAAACTGGGGCTCTTTGCCGCACACGTGCTTCACATGTTGATTTAAGCTGTTCATCGTATTGAATTTCTTTCCACAGAACTTGCAAACAAGTCGTGGTTCGTCTCCACACTCATGCTTCACATGTAAATCCAGATGATGTTTTTGACGAAATAGCTTGTTACAAAGTAGACACTTGTGAGGCTCTTGTCGTCCACAGTCATCTTTTACGTGTCGTGTTAGGTCACCCCTGTACTTGAAGCTACTGGGACATCTTGTACAGTGATATCTTCCATCTTGCAGCCCGTCATCAGGAACTGGACGCCAGGCTTGGTCGGCATCTGATACTGACAAACATCGAGCTGGAACTGAAACCAACATCATTATGTTATCACAGACAACAAGGTTTGATTATTAACAGATTCAAATATAAACATGTTATAAACAAACATCCAACAAACTAACAAACATACAACAAACAAATCAAACAAACAACAAACAGCAACAACAACAACAAACTGAAAATTAGAAAGAAAGGGCCAACAGGGTTGGCTTGGTCGCTTTGATTTAATGTCCCCCACTGAAAATCAGTTATATAACTGAGTGGATAGACTCTAAATACAATTTACTTTAATTATGTTTTTGTTATACACAATGTTCATAGCATCACACACACATTTCTCTATTTGGTTAGCAGAGGAACATACCCGTAGGTGATATTGTTAATATATTAAAATACAATTCAGAAATTTGATGGATTGCGAAGAATTTTTTCATTTGTACATTTTTCTATTATATATCACACATTTTATCAAATGGCAAAACAATGCATGTAGCAACATTTTTTTAAAAGATATCTTAGTATCTTTTTTATTACCAACATGCATGGGAACATTTTGCCAAAACTTGGTTCTGTAATGAATCAAACAAACTTAATGTTTAAGACATTTCGGTTCTTTGTACACCATTGTGCAATCACGCCAGTTACTATTCTAAAGTCCATGGTGCAATTGTGACAATCACTCTCAACCTTCCTACCAAATGAAATAGTTGAAAATGCTCTAGG
The DNA here is from genome assembly GCA_024449915.1 of Sweltsa coloradensis. Classification (NCBI taxonomy): domain Eukaryota; kingdom Metazoa; phylum Arthropoda; class Insecta; order Plecoptera; family Chloroperlidae; genus Sweltsa; species Sweltsa coloradensis. The sequence continues at coordinate 21,188 of JAMZAV010007711.1, read as the reverse complement.
CTAGGGCTCTTGACAGTCTATGGTGATCACAAAAAGACGGTGTTACGAAGTGACTTATTTTAAAGATATACATACCTGATACTTAAACTGTGTTAAACATGCGTAAAGAAGTGTCAATCTGCTCAAACCTACGTGCCAGAACTAAAACATTACAGCTGCACCTGTTGTGGTGTGTATTATGTAGTGTTGTGCCAGTTTGTTGCCTGAAGGTCACACCGGGCAAAACTGTTTGTAAACTACAGAGGGTAATTCTGCTATACACATAAATTTAATTTCTGCCTGTTGTATAATATATTTTTATTTAGCGACGATTAGCTTAATATGTTTCCTTGGATTTTGTTTGAACACCATTTCGATTAAAAACGTTAACATTATTCTTAAATTACGAAATTGAGCTTGTATAACTAGTTGAATATATAGATTGATTGCTAAGCTGAGAATTAAATATTTATACATCCTTCAAGTATTTATGAATATGTTCATAGGTGAAGTCAGGATGTGTAATGTGTATTCCATGTAGCGCAAGAAACCCTCATATTATCTCGCAGTGGTAAACTGTGTCCACTTTTTGCGAGAATATCAACCGGCAGGGTCACTTAACGGGGTATTCACCAGCTAAATCAAAAATATATTTCATGCAGGCTAACAAGTTATGAATTTAGGAACTAACAGAAAAATTATTGGGTCCACCATGACAGGGAAAAATATGTCAAACTTGGTATTTTTAGCTAGGTCCCATCGGCGAAAATCACTTATAAGATATAACATGGGGACGACCTTTGATCCAAAAAATATTGACCATTATTGACGTAATCTACAGCCTTTTCTGTAGATCATCTTTATTTTGTTGTATTATTTATGCAAATGGTTCAGTCAAAATATGCTAATTAACAAGAAGGGGTGCCATTATGAATGCATATTAATGCGTGTTTGATTGTGTATATGTGCACAGCTTCAAGACACGATGATATAAGACACAATTTTTGATTGGTACGATGCTCTAGTAGCTATGTGTTACAAAAAAGAGGCAGGCTAAAGTCGTTTAAAGAAATTTCCCACAACACCAACGTTCGTAAATTTCTGGATCAAAACAAAATATGATAAATTCGTGTAAAATCACAGTTACAAGATATCATTTGTTAAACGGTTATTTAAGTGTATTACTATGCTATTGATTAATTTGGTAAACATTGTTTATGTGTGTAATAGCCCCTTTAAAGGTATTAGACACATTAATATCGAGGGAGAAAAATGGGAGATCTTGTTAGGTTATTATTTATAAACATTTGCAGTGGTGTAACTACCCTTCTGTTTGCGGGGGGGGGGGGGGAGACACTGCTTCTGGAAAAGTGTTTTGGGTACTACGTAATAGCATACGTTTTAGCGTGGTGTGTCACGCGTGCATTCACGTCAATAACATAGTCAGTTTTGAGATATTGTAGATTTTCACGACCCGTAGATGAGACCTAGATTCTTGGGCATTTGCGTGGTTACGATAAATAGGCACTGCTCGACGTTTCGCCACCCATGTTGGAGCCTTCTTCAAGACTGAAAGAAGCGTCAAGCTGTGCCAAATCAGCGACACGACGCAGCAGCGCAAATATGATCCAGAACTCAAAGCCAGCTTTAATGTCAGTTTACAAAATCTTAACACAGATTGTTTGTTTCATTGTTTCAACAACGTTTATTCAAATTCTGTTGCGATTTTTATAAATTAAATGCATCAAATGTGTCAAGAAAAGAATGGTGATTATCGTTTTGTGAATGTTATTTCTTAAATACTTCTCGTTCAAAAGATACAAGCGTTTTAAAAATAGCCCAATGCTATGGTTATGGGGACATTCTCTTCCAATGCACTGAACTCACTTCCCGCGTTAGACTTGTCTAGGGCGCGTAGCCTACATAATAGCAAATGTTTAAAGTGGATTCGTCTAGAATTGATAAATATGATAGATATTGTCAGATCACATAATCTTACGATAGATTTGTACCCCCACGCCCAGTAGTTCTGCCACTGCACACAAAGTAACGTCCGTCTGCAATCACCATAATTCACGTTACTTTGATAAACAATTTTAAATAGTTGTAATATTATATAACCACTAAGAAATAACACCATAAGGTTTGTTTTCATAAGGACGTGAAATATGGACATCTTTACTTTGGCCACGCCGTTCATTGATCACGTACGCCTAGCACTTTAATTGGTCTAGACCTATTTACCCGTATTTGCTCGCCTGCATGAAAACCAAACTTTAGTATAGGAAAATAAGAAGACACATTTAATTAAAGATTTGTAATCTTGAAAGATAATTAGCATTCACACTTGCATGAACGTTTATATTTTACAATCGAAATTACCACTTTTTAAATAAACAAAACAAAACACTAAATCTTTCAGTTTTCTGTTCTATTACCTTATTTGTGTTCGGTCAACCCAAATCAAAAGAACGATTCGTATCGAATCAGTTTTGAACCATTAGAAACAAAACAGACAACAAACATATTGGGAAACAGTTTTTTTCGTGATTTTTTGTGACTAGACACAAACATGTAGGAGGTCCAAGTATAGCGATATCGAACGTTTCCTGATAATTTTGTATATTTCGTTGATGCCATTAGACTGGTTAGAAAATTGCATACAACACATCTAATTTATTCGCTTCGATTGCTACGCTCCGTACACTTACAAAACTAAAATCTCACCTTACTACTAGTTATAGTTAATCTCTCGCCTCCTGCCCCCTATCGCTCGACATAGAGAGCATACGATGTGTACAGATTGTGTAAACATAGTGCCTTTATACCCGAACTACGCGCATTCGTCACAGAATCAGACAACAGATAAAATAAAAGCAAGTCAAGTGTTACAAATAACAGCTATTAGTGCAGTTGAAAAAACTTTATCAACATAAAGTTCAGTCATGGTCATAATAAACAGTAGTAATCGCAATACACTAACTTGATCTGCAAGTTACAAAGCCATCATGGATGCTTGCTCTTGATATGCTTGTTTAAATTACTTTTAGTATGTGCACAATGAGCACAATAAAGACACTTAAACTGGGGCTCTTTGCCGCACACGTAACGCACATGTTCATTCAAGGTGTTCATTGTTTTGAATTTCTTTCCACAATACTTGCAAACAAGTCGTGGTTCGTCTCCACACCCATGCTTCGTACGCATCATATGCAGTATGCAGTATGTGTGACCATGGAGCCTCTAGGCCAGAACAATGCGTATGTCCCGAAATTGATCAACAGATAACATAGAAGCAAAATTATACAAGTAATACAATTCATTATTATTATTATTATTATTATTATTATTATTATTATTATTATTATTATTATTATTATTATTATTATTATTATTATTATTATTATTATTATTATTATTATTATTATTATTATTATTATTATTATAATTATTATTATTATTTGTTGTCAAAAAACGTTCATCTCCATAAAGTACACTCTTAGCATTCACTGGATAATCCTATACACTAACTTAAACGGCAAGCAACAAAGGCATTATGGATGATTTTTCTTAATATGCTTGTTTAAATTACTTTTTTCATATGAACGATGAGCACAGTAAGGACAGTTAAACTGGGGCTCTTTACCGCACACGTGATTCACATGTTTATTCAAGCTGCTAATCATTTTGAATTTCTTTCCACAATACTTGCAATTAAGTCGGGGATCGTCTCCACACTCGTGCTTCATGTGTGTCTTAAGATTAGTTTTTTGACGAAACTTCTTGTTGCAAACTAGACACTTGTGAGGTTCTTGTCGTCCACAGTCATCTTTCACGTGTGTTGTTAAATGATGCTTGTTCTTAAAGCTAGAGGGACATCTTGTACAGTGATATCTTCCATCTTGCAGCCCGTCATCAGGAACTGGACGCCAGGCTTGGTCGGCATCTGATACTGACAAACATCGAGCTGGAACTGAAATCATAATCAGTATGTTAAAAACACTACAAGATTTAATTAATGACTAAATTAAAAAATAAATGTTTTAAACAAACATCACAGGAACTAACAAAGAAACAACAAATAAAACAAAAACACACAAAAAACTGTAACTACTAAAGAAAAGTTAGTTAAATCAAGTTGTTGCAAACACTCAATGTTCATAACATCACCAATAACATTAATCAGCAAAATCACTAATGACTGTAAACAGAAAGTGGGAACACATTAAAAAAAAAACACTGAGTGTTTCAGGCTATTGAGTAAACATCACACACAGTCACAGAGTAAGCCATTCAAATAGATGGATATACCTTAGGGATCCCTGGAGTCTAGGGTGCTCACAAGGATTCGGCATCACACAGTGACTTTACTTTAAAGAAATAAACAGGCCTGGTAACTAAAATATTTTAAACAGTATATATGCGTATAGATGTGTCAACCTGCACAAGCCCACTGCAATCTCTAAAATAACATTTGAGCTGGTATCGTTGCGTTTAGGGTTCCAGTTGTGTGCCAGTTAGTCAACAAATGGGGGAAAAACTGCTGCGTTATCTACAGCGCACATCCGTACTTAACAAATGTTTTTCTAATTTAACAGTTGTTTAAAAGCAGGCCACCAAAAAGGCTTTAAAACGACACCAAGTAGATGAAATTTTAAAATCTCGTTTTAAAGTTTTGAGTTTTGGTTTTTTAAGTTAAGTTTTTATTTGGCTGACAGACAACAGTGTGTAGATATTAGCTACTACTAGGAAAACGCTTAAGTCCCGCCGCGTTGTTGGATGAGCGTAATTGGTGCATTGAGCTGCCATGTGTTATGAGGATTTTCTGTTGTTCTGTGACAAAATTATTACAAAGTCGAATAATTTTTTTAAATTAAATTAAATTAAATAAAAAATTGACTTTATTTTTTAATTTTTTTTATGAATCGTAATTTTAAAAAAGGAAAAAATCGTAAAATTGCGATTTTCATAAGAAATAATTATTCGATTGCGCTCAAATTTTACAAGAATATATTAATTCATAAAATTAAGGTTCTGTGAAAAATTCATTACAATAGGATAAAGCATGTAGGTGTTATAAGTCAAAGACTTGTTTAAAAAAAGAAAAAACATGTAAAATTTCGATTTTCATGAGAAATAATTTTTCGATTGCGCTCAAATTTCACACGAATATCTTAATTCATAAAATAAAGGTTTTGTGAAAAAATCATTAAAATCGAATTAAGCATGTAGGTGTTATAAGTCGAAGAAATATTTTAAAAATTGAAAAAATTCTTAAAATGGCGATTTTCATGAGAAATAATTTTCCGATTGCGCTCAAAAACGTGGCAGTTCTAAGTTCAGAGATTTCGAAGGTCTCCATAAAATTTCATCGCAATCGGAGTATCGGTTTAGCCGGAATCGTGTTAACAAACAGACAAAAATACAGAAAGAAAGAAAGAAAAAAAAAAAAAAAAAAAAAAAAAAAAAACATTCCGGATTTTTTTCTCCAGTGTAGTGAAATGGAATCTTCGCTTCGCTCGCTACGCTCGCTACGCTCATCCAATAATAAGGAGGCGAATGTGGAAGAAACAGTGAGGTCAGATTGGTGCACAATAAAGACAGGAGTTCCTCAGGGGTCCATTTTAGGACCAATCATGTTTAATTTGCATACAAACGATTTACCATTAAATGTGCCTTCGGGGCTTTTAGTCCAATTCGCGGATGACAGTAGTCGTGTCTTAGCTCATGCAGAGAGGGAAGTACTGGAACGATCAGCCAACAGTTCTACTAAAGAAAATGACGAGTGGTTTAAAGTTAATGATCTTTCTCTCAATAACGCGAAAACGGTACTGGTTAACTTTCATACGAACAAAAGCGAATTTTTAGTAGATATTAACATTTTTAATGACGGAACGGACGCCTCGGACAAAATTCCAGTATCAAAAGATGCAAATTTTCTAGGATTGCTTTTAGATAGTAACATAAGCTGGAAATTGCATATTAAAAAACTTACACCTAAACTAGCAACTGCATGTTTTATACTAAAGAAACTCAACCGAATGGTAAACGACACCTCTTTAAGATCGATGTATTTTTCATACTTTCACGCAGTAATGACTTACGGAATTGCTCTTTGGGGGGATTCAACTGACAGCAACAAAATATTTATTTTACAGAAGAAAGCCATAAGATCAATAACTAAGTCTGGCTACCGGACTAGCTGCAGACCTCTGTTCAAACGACTATGCATTTTACCCATGCCCTGTGTATACATTTATGAAATAGTAATTTTTGTTCACAAAAATCTTCACCTATTTACTAGTAATTCAGATTTTTATAATTTAAATACCAGGAATAAGGATAAACTAAGGGCACCCAAGTGTAAGCTATCAATGAGACAAAAATGGCTTGCAGTGTCGGGCACAAACCTTTACAATTCTGTACCGTTACAAATCAGGAATATCAAAGATAGTACTCGTTTTAAGAAAGAACTCAAAGCCATGCTTTTGATAAATGTTACTATTCTGTAGAGCAATTTAGATCGACTCTCCCAAAGAACGCAGTTTTATAAAGGTTTTTTGCCGATTCTGCATGAACACTCTCTTAGTTATTTTTTGATTATAGTTTTAGTGTTTTGAAAACTTTTTATAAACTAGGAAAACGCTTAAGTCCCGCCGCGTTGTTGGATGAGCGTACTTGGTGCATTAAGCTGCCACGTGTTATGCGAATTTTCTGTTGTTCTGTGGAAAAATCATTACCAAGTTGAAATTTTTTTAAAATTAAATTAAATAAAACCAATTTTTTTTTTTTTTTTTTTTTTTATTAATCGTAATTGTTAAAAAAAATCGTAAAATTGCGATTTTTATAAGAAATAATTTCTCGATTGCGCTCAAATTTAACATTATATATTAATTCATAAAATTAAGGTTCTGCGAAAAAATCATTACAATCGGATGTAGCATGTAGGTGTTATAAGTCAAAGAATTGTTTAAAAAAAGAAAAAAACTGTAAAATTTCGATTTTTATGATAAATATTTTTTCAATTGCGCTCAAATTTCACAAGAATATCTTAATTCATAAAATAAAGGTTCTGTGCAAAAATCATTAAAATCGGATAAAGCATGTAGGTGTTATAAGTCGAAGAAATTTTTTTAAAATCGAAAAAAATCGTAAAATTGCGATTTTCATGAGAAAAAATTTTCCGATTGCGCTCAAAAACGTGGCAGTTCTAATTTTAGAGATTTAGAAGGCATCCATAAATTTTCATCGCAATTGGAGTATCGGTTTAGCCGGAATCGTGTTAACAAACAGCCAAAAATACAGAAAAAAAAGAAAAAAAAAGAAAAAAAAACATTCCGGATTTTTTTCTCCAGTGTAGTAGAATGGAATCTTTGCTTCGCTCGCTACGCTCGCTACGCTCATCCAATTAATGACAACTCAAATGTTCAGTATTTGATATATTTTATATATTAATGTATATGAACTAAACGAGGCTTAATAAATACAATACAAATACAATACAATACAGTAAACTCGAAAAAAAGGCAAGAAAATAAAGTGGGATAAAATAAATTTCTACCAGGAAGAAAATAAAAGGCAGTTGATAAGAAAAAAAAACTATTGGCACGTAGTAAACAAGGTTTTATTACAAACCCTAATTGTAAGGCTAATTCGCCTAGCTAATCAAACAATTATAAGGTAAAACAAATATCAAAAATAGCAATTCAGGGAAAAAATCAAACTTTCGCGGAAGAAAACACCGACCTCAAATCTTCATTCTTCTGTTCAAATCTTGACAGAAGAACTTGACTCTAATTTATAATTATATCCGAAATGTTGAGAGTTATCGAAAATTGAAAAGTCAGTCATGCAAGAAATTAAAATACTAAGCAGACGTCGGGCGATTACAGTCAATTATATATTTAGAACATTTGTTTGGCCCGGTCAAACCCCATCAAAATATCGGTTTAGTTCGAATTACTATTGATCCATCAGAAACCCTGCCTTTTTACAAAGACATGATTTCACCCGACACGGCTTGCATCTCAACAGAACCGGCAAAAAGAAACTATGTAAATACATCTGCCAAGCACTAGACCTACTAAATAAGAACCAAGCCTCCGAATCAGAACGTGCGTCAAAGTACAATCCGATCACCGTCACTGACGAGACTACACCCGCGACCGAGCTCGACTCCAATGGGGGCACGTACAGATCTGAGTCGAGTGCCAATGGGGATACGACAGGGCTGAGCGCCGATGAGGATTTGTCAAAACCGAACACCATCACCGACGAGGCTACACCCGGGACCGAGCTGGGCTCCAATGAATGCTCCGACGATGACTGTAAAGGTTTTCCAAGTAACAGAACCGACCAGTACGAAGTTCCGGCCGGCCAAAAACCCCCCAAAACTTTCATGTCACTTCAGCCTCCAAGTAACAAGACCAACCAGGACGAAGCCTACATGTCACCTCCAGGTGCCAGGACTGATCAGAACAAAGTCTCCCCGTCACCTCCAAGTAACAAGACCGACCAGGACGAAGCCTTCATGTCACCTCCAGGTGCCAGGACCGACCAGGAAGAAATCTCTCAGCTAAAAGAACTCCCATTGATAAAGATCATGCCAATATCACAAGGCCATCAATCAATCAATCATCTGGATCCAGCCTTGGCCGACGCCTTGGCGTTACCTGATAAAGACTGCGGTACACTGCCCTCTGAGCCTTCGGAGGGACCAACCACGGCCCAAGACCAAGACTCGCTGCTCACCGAGAATTTGGAAGAGGAGGGGTCAGAGGAACTGTACCAAACCGAGCTGGGCTCCAATGAATGCTCCGACGATGACTTTAAAGGTGAAGTCAATGAATCCGAGACCACACCAAGCAAACACCAACTCAAAACCAATCAGGCGCATGGAACCCAAGAGATACATGCTGTAGATGCAGGGGATCAAGCAGATAAGACAACGGAAAAGCGAGAAAACCTGCAGACCCACATGAATACATATGGTCCTGAATTCATGGAGGAACCAAGACTGGACCTCTCCTACAACACTGAGTCGGGAGATGATTCCATATACTCATCCGCAAACAGTATTGGAGGAGACGGGTATAGTGATAGTGATAGTGATAGTGTGTTTTTAGGTTTCAAGGAGGAGATCTGTAGCAGCAGCACACTTGTATTAAAAGAATTGGCAGAGGTGACAGGTAGGTGGCAGGAAGATGTTCTAGAAATGGAAAATGATAGACTTATGACTCACCCTTTTTGGTCAACCCACTCGTCACCAATGAATCCCTAACAAAACCCTAAATGTGACAGCAAGTACTGATATGGTGGGGAGGAATATAAATTTAAAATATTACATCAGAATGCACAGTCAGTTAAAAATAAGGGGGAGCAGTTGGAAATATTATATGAAGAGGAAACCCCAGATATATTTTGTATAGCTGAACATGCATTACGCAATCCTGAAATGTCTGAAATCACACTTGAGGGTATTACCAAGTAGCCAGCTTTTGTAGGCAAACCCAAAATCAGGAGGGGTCATGATTTGTTCAAAAGAAAGTATCAATGTAGAGAAATTTAGAAAAGATATTAAATTAAAAATTACACAAGAAAATGATTTTGAGGTTGTGATAGGTAGAATACAGCATGATTCTTACATCACAATAATTATTACACTATACAGATCTCCAAATGGGAATATTGACACATTTTTTAATAAATTACATGAACTCTTAGAGATGGACTGCTTGAAGGAAAAAGATATTGTACTATGTGGTGACCTTAATATTGATGTACTAAAAAATGATAAGAATACGAGAACTCTTAAAGAATTAGCTAATATGTTTAAATTAAACATAACAATTAATGCTCCTACTAGGATTGCAATAACTAAAACATCAATTTCTTCTTCTGCAATAGATAATATATTAACAAACATGGATAATGATATGTATCAAAGTGAGGTCATCATTTCAGCAATATCTGATCATTATGCTCAAGCAATAAATATATATCCTTTAGTAATAAAAATCTTTAGATCAATACAGGGACATGAGCAAGAGAAATATAACCATATTTAATGACAGACTTATAAATGTTTCATGGGATGCAATATACAATCATAAAACAGTTGACCATGCATATGACACATTTGTAGATATAATAACTTTTCAATACAATAAATCATTTCCAGCAAGAAAGGCAAAGATTCAGAACACAAAAAGAAAAGTAATAAATGGATAACACAAAATGTGATGGAAATGTCAAGGAAAGTGAGGAGACTTGCGTTAAAACTTAAAAGGAATACAAATGTTAATGTTCTTAATGAATACAATAAATGCAAAGAGGAATATAAAGATACAATTCAAAAAGCGAAGGCTCATAGAATCAAAGAAAAAATAAGGAAATCAGAAAACAAAGGAAAAGATATATGGAATATGATTAATCTGGAAAGGGGTTCAAAAAGAAAAAAGAAAACTGAAACAGAATTTGAAATCACAGTAGATAATGAAACTGTCAGAAATGCAAAGCAAATTGGAAACATATTCAATGACTACTTTATAAATATAGCCACAAAATTAACAGAAAGTCAAAAGAGAACTGAAAATGATGGGAAAAAACTGTTGCCTGAAATAGATCACTTATTTTGCCTCAATAATGTAAGTGAAGATGAAACTTTGCGAATTATAAGAAATTTAAAGAATAAGAAATCAATAGGTCCAGATGGTTTATCAAGCTTTCTTATAAAGAAATGTACAAGAGTATTAGTAGAGCCACTTACTTACTTAATTAATAATATGTCTCTTAATGAAGGTGTTTTTCCAAAAGCTTTAAAGGTGGCGCGGGTAAAACCAATTTTGAAAGAGGGAAACACTCGAGACATCAGAAATTATTGACCAGTTTCAATACTTAATGCTTTTTCAAATGTGTTTGAAAGAGTAATGTATAATAGATTGTCCGAATACTTAGAGGCAAATGAGATAATAGCAAAAGAACAACATGGATTCAGAGAAAAGAGATCAACTGAAACAGCTCTTGCTGCCTTCATTAACAATGTTGTAACAGCGCTTGATCAGAAAAAAAACACCAGTAGCCATTTATATGGATCTTTCAAAAGCTTTTGACTGTGTGGAGTATAATACATTAATAAGTGAACTGTTTTCGTATGGAATTAAGGGAAATGCCCTGCAATGGATATTTTTGTATCTACATGGAAGGAAGCAATATGTAGAAATTTCTGACCATTTAAACAAAAAAACTAAATCTGAGAGGATTTATATAAAAATGGGAGTACCACAAGGATCAATACTAGGGCCTTTGTTTTTCAATATACTAATAAATGACATGCCATGTGCAATAAGTGAAGGGGATATGCTTCTGTATGCATATGACGCAACCACCACCCTTGCTCATGCACTTATAGAAACATTAGAAAAGACCGCTTTTATCAGTTTTAACGAAGTGGCGCAGTGGCTGCAACCAAATAACCTAATAATGAATAATAAGAAAACTAAATGTATGATATTCCCAAGGAAAAATATGGAAGATCAAAATATTTGTATCAGGTTATGTGATGAAGACCTTCCTATTGAACAAATAGACACAGCAAAGTTCTTAGGACTGTATATTGACAAGTGCTTATCGTGGGACATCCACACTGATTATGTAGCAAATAAAATAAGCTCCAATATATGTCTTACGTAAAATGAAAATATATGCAGATAGAAGTTTGCTGTTAGTAGTGTACTATGCCCTGATTGAGTCACATTTGAGCTATGGGTTAATAGCGTGGGGTAATACATCAAAAAACAATTTTCATAAGATCTTTGTCATGCAAAAAAAAGCTTTAAGAATAATAGATAAAATTAAGTAAGGGGATACATGTAGAGGACATTTCAAAAAGTTTGAATATTCTTACTCTTGCATGCCTCTATATTTACAAAGTAATATTATTTTTAATTAATCATAGGGAAGATATAAAAAAAACATCAATATTCATAATTACAATACTAGGAGGAAAAATGATATATTTGTGACATCCCATAGGCTGGCTGTATATGAGAAAAGCCCCACATATGCAGGAATAATCCTTTTTAATAAGCTACCTGCCATTATCAAAAACAAACCAACTGATACATTTAAAAAGGATCTTAGGACATTTCTTGAAGAATACTACGATATTGAGGAGTTCTTGGCGGACAATAATAATATGTCTTGACAATACAATTTATTTTGCATATTATAGATGCCTAGACTTATATTATCTAGTAGCCTATCTTATATTAGTGTAAAAGTATATATTTTTATTGTGTATTATTGTATTGTTGTAAAAGTGTATTTTGTAATAATGTAAATTAGTTTTAGTATTTTCTATACATCCTAATATTCAAGTCTAGTCTTTTGAAAAGACGTGTTTAATAGCTAGCTAGCTTATAATGTAATGTTTAGAACTTGTTTATCTTGTCATAACATTGTAACATTATATGCTAGTATTAGGTATACAAAACAAGACAATAAAATGAAATGAAATGAAACATCAAGTTGGCCCCAGAAAAAAATTGGGAACAGTTTTTTCGTGATATCTTTGTTTAATTGTATAGACACAATCATGAAGAAGGTCTAAGTATAGAGGTTTTCTTAGGTTTCCTGATAACTTTGAAGATCTCATAGATACAATTAGTCTGTACAACATATTGCAGAGAAAACATAAAATTTATTTGCTTCGATCGCTACGCTCAGTATCCTCATAAAAGTAGCATCTCTCCTTAGTGCTGAATGATAGTTTATCGCTAACCTCCTGTGTCCAGGTTGTGCAACCATGAAGCCACTAGACCCGAACTATGCGCTCTCACCACGGAATAAGACAACAGATAATATAAAAGCAAGTCAAGCATCACTAATTATTATTATAATTGAACAAACTTTAATTTCTATGAAGTTTACTTTTAGTATTCACTGGATAATCGTTATTCATTAACATGATCTGCAAGTAACAAAGCCATCATGGATGCATTCTCTTGATATGCTGGTTTAAATTACTTTTAAGATGAGCACGATGAGCACAGTGAGGACACTTAAACTGGGGCTCTTTGCCGCACACGTGATTCACATGTTCATTCAAGGTGTTCATTGTTTTGAATTTCTTTCCACAATTCTTGCAAACAAGTCGTGGTTCGTCTCCACACTCGTGCTTCATGTGTGTATTGAGTTTATGATTTTGACGAAACTTCTTGTTGCAAACAGACACTTGTGTGGCTCTTGTCGTACACAGTCATCTTTCACGTGTCGTGTTAAACTACCCTTGTTCTTGAAGCTAGAGGGACATCTTGTACAGTGATATCTTCCATCTTGCAGCCCGTCATCAGGAACTGGACGCCAGGCTTGGTCGGCATCTGATACTGACAAACATCGAGCTGGAACTGAAACCAAAATCATAATGTTTGCACTACAATGATCGATTAATGAGAGGTAAAAAAACGTTCTGAGAACAAACATAAAACAAACAAAGAAACAACATACAAAACAAAAACACTAAAAAACAGCAAAAAACAAATAAAAATTAGTAAAATCAAGTTGTTGCATAAATACAATGTTCAAAACATCGCACATATCATTAGTATGGCAAAATCATGCAAAAAGCACCAATTTATTTACAAAATACCTAACTTTCTCCATTATTACCAAAATGCTTGGGAACATATTTTCAAACATGTGTCCTATTATGAAACAAAGACACTGAGAGTACAAGGCTATTATGTATACATCACTTTACAATAATTGTCACAGAATATCCCATGACAATAGATACAAAAGCTATAGGCCCAGGGGCTAGAGTCTTGGGTGATCACAAGGAATCGGTATAACACAGTGACTTTATTTTAAAGATATACCCACCTGACAGTTGAAATAATATGTTTAACAGAGTATGTACGGTTAGATGTGTCAACCTGCACAAACCCACGTGCTAGCTCTAAGAAATAACATTTGAGACAGTATTGTTGAGTTTAGGGGTCCATGCAGTAGTGTGCCAGTTAGTCACCTGAGGAAAAAAACAGGGAAAACTGCAGCGTAATCTACAGCGTGCGTCCGTATTAAATGCATTATTTTCTAATATAACAGTTGTTGGATGAGCGAAGCGAAGACTTCAATTTGACTTTGTGTTTTTTTGTTTGTTTTTACTTACGTTACCCCAAGAAAAATAGCTCGGGTGTTTTGTTTTTGTTAGTTTTTTTGTCTGTTGCATGCATGCATGTCTGTTGCATGAAGCGAATAGGACTTTTCACGTTGTCTTCACACTGCGAAGTTAAAGAGCAAAAATAAATAATACTAATGTCGTCCAACTTGTCGGACACTGCTTGACAAGAGAAAAGTGGCAAGAGATGTGACTTTGAAGAGTTAATCGTGATTGCATGGTCTATATGTTGACATTGAATTGAGCATTAAGAGCTCTCGCTTTGGTACTCGTTAAGAAGAAAACTGAGTGAAGCATTGGAAACGTTACTATTATCTCTTCAATTTTTATCTTACTTTTTGGATGAGCGAAGCGAAGGCTTCAATTTTACCGACCCCCAAAAAATTTAGCTCGGGTGTTTTTTTTTTTTTTTTTTTTTTTTTTTTTTCATTTTTCTGTCTGTTTGTTCGCTCTCTACCCGGCAAACGGCATATGCGATCTTGATGAAAATTTGACACGACCTTCGTTTTCTCTGAACTTAGACTTGCCACGTTTTTGGGTACAATCGAAGAAATATTTCTCATAAATATCGTACTTTAACGATTTTTTTCGATTTTTAGTGCGATATTTTCGTGCCATTTGGGCCAATTCTGATCAAACGGGTGGGCTACAACGTTCATATTTCACATGGACATTAAGGTTATGGTGATGTATTGCTTTCTGAAAGAAAAAGTTGAATAAGATAGCCAGAATCGAGAGAAATAAAGCTTTTAATATACGTTTTTTGACTTTTTGTGCGATATTTTCGTGCCATTTGGGCCAATTCTGACCAAACGGGTGGGGCTACAACGTTCATATTATACATGGACATTAAGGTTATGGTGATGTAGTACCTTTTGAAAGAAAATGTTGAAAAAGTTAGCCAGAATCCATAGAAATATAGCTTTTAATGTAGGATTTTTACGTTAAATAATAACAAATTAACAAGAAACAATAGGAACTTGACAACAATCACCTACAATGCGTCGGCAATAAAACAAAGCACTTGCAAAAGTAAAGATATCCCACGCAAACTAAAAACTTTAAAAAATCTCATCCATCAACGCGGCGGGACTTTAGCGTTTTCCTAGTCTAACTTACCAGGGTTAATTGGATGAGCGAAGCGAGACTCCAATTTGACTTTATGTTTTTTTGTTTGTTTTTACTTACTTTACCCCAAGAAAAATAGCTCGGGTGTTTTGTTTTTCTTAGTTTTTTTTGTCTGTTTGTTCGCTCTCTACCGGGCAAACGGCATATGCGATCTTAATGAAAATTGGAGGAGACCTTCGAAATCTCTGAACTTAGAGCTGTATTGTTTTTGGGTACAATAGAAGAAATATTTCTCATAAATATCGTATTTTTACGATTTTTTTTCGATTTTTAGTGCGATATTTTCGTGTTATTTGGCAAACGGCTTCTCCGATATTGATGAAACTTTATAGGAACGTTTGAAATCACTGAAATCATGTATGTTATGATTTTAGAGACATTTGAAAAAATATTTCTTATAAAAATCGTACTTTTACGATTTTTTCTCCGGTATTTAATACGATATTTTCGTGATATTTGGGTCGATTTTGACCAAATGGGTAGGGCTACAACGTTCATATTTTACATTGACATAAAGATTATGGTGATGTAGTGCCTCTTGAAAGAACAAAGTTGAAAAATTTGGTCAAAATTCATAGAAATAAAGGTTTTAATATGAGCCTTTTACAGGTGTAATGAACAAGTAATATCAAGTAACTATAGAAAAAGTAAGTAGATTTCACATTAAAACATAATCATTGGACATAAATATTCCAAAAAAGCTCATCCATCAACGTGACTGGCAAAAGCGTTCGCTAAGCGGCCTAGTAAACTATTAAAACGCGATTGATGTATTTATAAATTAATATGTTTTTTGTTTATATCAGAATATGTCTTCCCGAAGACTATTCGCTGTCAAAAGTTAGAGCAAGGAAACTCTCGTCTCTCGCAGCGGTAAACTGTCAGCACCGTATGTGAGTTTATCGATCGGGATGTTCAACTAGGTGTTAATACACGTGAACATCGAGAAAGAACAAAGGAAGATCGTTGTAGGGTGGGACGGGTGCTTCCTGCTTCCCATCACTCGACAAAGAGTGCCTACGCCTGGGTCCAGATTGTGTGACCATGGGGCCTCTAGACCCGAACTATGCGGTCGCATCACGGATGTAAACAATTAATAATAAAAAAGATTGGCAAAGCATCACTCACAAATAATTTGTTACTTATAATCGTTGTAAAAACTTTCATCTCCATAAAGTTCACTCTCAGTAGTCACTGGATAATCGTTTTTCACCAACATGATTTGCAAGTAACAAAGCCATTATGGACGCATTGTCTTGATATGTTTGTTTAAATAACTGTTTTGATGTGCAAGATACGAATAGTTAATACATTTAAATTGTAATAGTATCGAAAGATATTGTAACGAAAGAATGCAGGTGGCTCGAAATTGTTTTCCCAAAATAACAACTTTGTCAATTCTTTTCACGCTAGCTCAGCGTGGATCTTGCACACGGAGGATCTCGGTGATCTAGCACAGATAATTTATGCTTACGTTGGTAAAAGATATTTCTCTTTCATACACATAGGCGACATTCCTTTTCCGCGCATTTATTCTACCCCCACCACTGCCAAGCATCTGCATTCTTTCGTTGAAGCAAGTATTCTCACTACAGCACATATTACGCACATGTCTTCTCAAACTGTACATAATTTTGAATTTCTTTTCACAATTCTTTCAAACAAGTCGTGGTTCGTCTCCACACCCATGCTTCATGTGTGTCCTAAGATGATTTTTGACGAAACTTCTTGTTGCAAACTAAACACTTGTGTTGTTTAAACTTCTAGCATTGAAGGACAGCACTGACATGTTGTTGCAATGATTAATAGAAACGTCACCAATATCAGAGTCCATGCTACTTTCAAATAGAGAATCAGAGAACTGTGGTACAGTACATTTCCAGCAAGTGTACTTTTCAGTTCCTCTAGCAATCAGTCTGTATTCTCGCCCTGTGATATCTGCGCATGTTTTGTGGATTGGTGACAAGCACTTTGAGCAATTTATAAAAATTTGTTTTTTTCTTCCACCTAAAAGGCAAACGCCACAATAAGTGGCTAGTGGGGGTCCGGGGTTCAGTTCAATATCGCCGCTGAGGGCTCTCATTTGCCTAATTAAGGTAATAATCGGTGGCTTGAAGGGAGACAAGAAGAACAGTACGTCAGTCAGTTCAAATACAAGACACCTGGTTCTTATTTCAAGGAATTAGGTTATCGTATGAAGAAATAGGAGTGGTTAAGTCTCTTCTAGTGCAGCAAAACATCACGGACTTTAGCATTTATTTATTTATTATTTATTTAACGTCTATCCTATTCAGTTATAAAAACTGATCTACAAAGGAGGACAACTAAATAAATCTAATTACATAGGTGCAGAAACAACAATAAACTACATTTAAGTAAATAAATGAAATAGTAGCATTACACCAACAATGCATTTAACACAACAATTTTACAATACAAATACAAACATGTAGGAGGTCTAATTCTAGAGATTTGTAAGGTTTTCTGACAATTTCGTTAATGTCAAAGATGCAATGCAAATAGTGCGATGAAAATATTGCAGACAAAAATTATATTAACTTCGATTGCTACGCTCGGTATACTTATAAAAGTATATTTTCTCCTTAGTACTACATGATTGTTAATCTCTGTCCACCTGCACCCGACATAGAGTAGCTACGCATGTGTTCAGATTGTGTGACCATGGAGCCTCTAGAACCAAACTATGCGTATTCATTATGGAATCAGAAAACATAATATAAAAGCCAGTCAAGAACAACAAAATATTGTTATTGAAGTTAAAAAAACTCAAAAAATTCGAAATTCACGAAAATGATCTGCAAGTAAGCCATTATGGATGCATTGTCTTGATATGCTGGTTTAAGCTCCATTTAAAATGTGTACGATGATCACAATGAGGACACTTAAATTGGGGCTCTTTGCCGCACACGTGCTTCACATGTTGATTTAAGCTGTTCATCATTTTGAATCTCTTTCCACAATTCTTACAAACAAGTCGTGGTTCGTCTCCACACTCGTGCTTCATGTGTGTCAGAAGATGATGTTTTTGACGAAACTTCTTGTTGCAAACTTGACACTTGTGTCGTTCTTGTCGTCCACAGTCATCTTTCACGTGTCTCGATAAATGCTTCTTGTTCTTGAAGCTAGAGGGACATCTTGTACAGTGATACCTTCCATCTTGCAGCCCTTCGTCTGGAACTGGACGCGAAGGTTGGTCAGCATCTGATACCGACAAACATCGAGCTGGAACTGAAACCATATTCATTATGTTAAAAATACAAGGTTTAATTAATGACTTATTAAAAAAGAAATGTTGAAAACAAACATTATAAAAACTAACGAAAAACAACAAATAAAACAAAAACACACAAAAAAACGGCAACAAATAAAGAAAAATTAGTTAAATCAAGTTGTTGGATAACTACAAATGTTCATAACATCACCATATCATTAGTATAGTATGACAAAATCATGCAAGAATCACTAAATTATTTTATAAGTGGTAACATATGAAACCAAAATACTGAGTGTTCAATGCTATTTAGTAAACATCACCATACAATAGTCACCGAATAACCCATGCTCACAAGGAATTGGTATAACACAGTGACTGCATTTTAAAGAAATAGAGAGACCTTATAACTAAAATATGTTCAGCAGAATATATGCAATTAGATATGTCAACCTGCACAAACCCACGTGCAATCTCTAAAATATCATTTAAGCCAGTATCGTTGCGTTTATGGGTCCAGTTGTGTGCCAGCAGTTACTCACCAACAGAAGACATTTGAAAATCGTTTTTGTGATATTTTTGTTTATTTGACTACAAACTAGCATGTAGGAGGTCTTAGTGTAGAGATTCTGTAGTATTCTTATAATTTCGTTCATCTCGGAGATTCAATAATCTGTTGAGAAAGTTGCAGACAAAACATCTTGTTCATGTGCATGTGTCATGTCCACAAGAAACGCTCGTTAAAGCTTTAGTGTTGTGAAATAGGAAGATTCACATTTTAAAGTTATGTAACATTGCAAGACAAAAAGCGGGGTCTACCATCGATATTATTTTACTTTCATTCGGTTTTCATTTTTAAGACATTATTTTGGTCCGTTTAACCCAACCGGTTCGGTTAGATTCAGCTTTAAATCGTCAGAAACTAGTGGAACAACAGAAGAAATGGGAAGAGCTTTTTACGTTTTTAAATTTTTATTGTTTAATTGTTTACACAGTAATATGTTATTCTTAACCTAGAGATTTCGTAGATTTACTGATAATTTTGTAGAGAAAACATCTAATTTATTCACTTCGATCGCTACGCTCCGTTTACAAACTCAAGAAAAAACTCTCTTCTGCGCTTGTTTGTTTGTTTGTTTGTTTGTTTGTTTTTTTGTTTGTTTGTTGTTCAAACTCTCGCTTCCTGAACCCATCACTCGATTTAGTGCCTATGCGTGTGTCCAGATTGTGTGACCATGGATCATCTAAATTCTAGACCCGCGTGATAAAATATTATTTAATTTAAAAAATATGTTTATCTCCATAAAGTTCACTATAAGCATTCGATCACTGGATAATCGTTATTCATTTACATGATCAACAAATAACATTTACAACGTCATTATGGATGCATTGTCTTGATATGCTTGTTTAATTACTTTAATGTGCACGATAAGGACAGTAAATACATTTAAATTGGGGCTCTTTACCGCACATATGCTGCACATGTATACTCAAGCTGTTTTAAAAATGTATTTTATTAATTCATTTCCACTATTCTTTCAAACAAGTCGTGGTTCATACCCACATTCGTGCTTGTGTATCCAGATAATGTTTATGACGAAATAACTTGTTACAAAGTAGACACATGTGAGACCATTGTCCGCAGTCATCTTTTACGTGTCGTGTTAAGTCACCCCTGTACTTGAAGCTACGGTGACATAACGCACACAGATATCTAGAATTTCGGCGCAGACCGTCATCAGGACACATAGGCCAATCTTTGTCGGCATCTTATACTGAAACATCGGTCTGTCGCTGAAACCATATCAGTGTTGATGACACAACATGGTTTGTTTAAATACTGATTAAAAAAGAAACGTGTTGGAAATAACATCCAACAAACAAACAAAACATACATACAACCACAAAAAGCAACAAAACACTAGAAATTGTTTCACATAAGTAATTGTTGATTGGATATTTGTTAAATATAATGTTCAAGTCATCACACATTTCGCGAGTTGATTCGTCGGGAAACACTCCCGTAGGAGGAATTTTCAATATGTAATACAATTTAGAAATTGATTGATTTTCTTAATGTCTGGCGGTCGGAATGGAATTTGTAATTTCTAAATTGTAATAAATTTCACACATTTCATTAGAATGACAAACCATGCAAGTAGCATCAATAACTATAAAAAAAAAATACCTTAGTTTCTCTTTCTCCCTTATTTCCACCAATATGCTTGGGAACATTTTGCCAAACATAGATTCTATTATGAAACAAACACTCCGTGTTCAAGGCTATTTAGTATAAATCACTTTACAATAACTCTGAAGCCACCTATACACCGGACATGGAGTAGCTACGCATGTGTTCAGATTGTGTGACCATGGAGCCTCTAGAACCAAACTATGCGTATTCATTACGGAATCAGAAAACATAATATAAAATCTAGTCAAGCAAAACAAAATAATTAATTGAAGTTAAAAAAAAATTTATCTCTATTTAGTACACTCTTCGTATTCACTGGATAATCGAAATTAACGAAAATGATCAGCAAGTAACTAAGCCATTATGGATGCTTTGCCTTGATATGCTGGTTTAAGTTGCATTTAAGATGTGCACGATAAGAACAGTGAGGACATGTAAACTGGGGCTCTTTGCCGCACTTGTGATTTTTTCAA
>JAMZAV010007710.1:0-32089 GCA_024449915.1 Sweltsa coloradensis | reverse complement strand
CCTAGTTAACGTCCCCGAGAAATTGTTTTTGTTTACGTTGGTTTTTGGTGAATTAATAATAATATGAAGCCCCTTTAACATAATTTAGTTCACTAAACGCATAATTGTTTGCTGTTCAACGGCAGCAGTTTTGGTAACAAATCTCTTGGTTTTAAGAATACAAAATCAAGGTTAGGCTAGTTTACATTCAATTTCAATGCACTGCCAAATTTAAAAAATATAGTTGTATGACATATTAGTTATAGATAAATAATAATTTAAAAATTACATAGTATCTCTAGAGGCCTACCCTACCCTATGATCATTAGACTTAATGTGAATTGCATAATATATAATATGGTAACACATATCCTTTGGGGTTTGAAATGTTGAACCCCAAAGAACGGGTACATAGCTCTTAGCCCGCTTTGTCCCCTGTACTGGCTACAGGCCACATCATTGTTATATTAATGACCCATTATGGGTATTGGGTATTACCGTTTTAATTGGTTGGTGGTTATCCATTGAACGGGATTAGTGATGACCAGTTTTCGAAAAAAGTGTCCCCTCAAGGATAGGAATAGAGGCTCCCAAGGTAATCCACATAATGCACGGAATAATAACCACTGCCTACTTTTTGTTTCATTAACGAACCAAAAATGTGTATTGCTATTTTATGACCCTTCTTTTGCTTGCTAACAATGAACATGTTTTTGAGTAATTTTCTTTCTCGAGTTGACCGTGACGGTAAAACACTATTCAAATTGGTTTTTAGCATTGAATGCCGCATGCAAGCCGCTACAGGTATCCTGCTTGTGAGCAGTTCTCCATTGACCGCCAGATGTCAAGCCCCGACTTTGCTTTTTAAAACGCGAATAGCATAAAGCTTAACATTTAGCTTGCGTTTGTTTCAAGATTGCTAACAATTACAAATTGTAATCCATGTTTTTTTATAATCAGAGCCCCTACACAGGAAAAATAAAAAGCTTTAATTTGCTTAAACTATATTAAGTGGGTTCCTAATTCCTATTATTGATTTTTTTTCAGCATCCTGCCAAGTGATGGATTTTGTGGGCTTTAGCAAAAAAGAAAAAAAAGACAAAAAAAAAAATGATGGGGGGGATTACTGAAACACACTCACTGACTGTTTAACTTGTTCAACGGCCAATGAAACACCGTGTGTGGCAAAGACCGCCAACAACTCCGAATACTGGACCTGGGAGTTCTTTGATAATATGCCCCCTGTAACAGGCATTATGCAAATACTCAAAGTGATGTTTGCTCGTGACGGTCCTAATCTGGGAATTTTGGCCACTATAAGAAGCCACTGTGATGACTTCAGCTTGGCAGTAGTATTTTAGTAGGGCCTCTGCTTATTCTGGGACTTGTAAAATAATGTTTGGATTGTGGGTCGATGGGATAAGGTATTTTCTACTTATCTTAACATATATGTATAATAGTATTAATTGCTGGATTACGTATTGCATACATTTGTCATTAAAAGAGAACTGCCCATCATTGTCTGCATTTGCATATTTTAATATCTATCTATATATATATTACAACTGTTGCTACCACAGAAAGTCAGTAACACCAGGCCAAGAGCTAATTAATTAGGCTTTACATCGAAGTTTAGGTACTTATATTAAATGTTTAACTTATTAATTAATTTAATAATTAAAATCAATTGTTTTTAATTTAAATCTTATGACAATTATTTTTATTTATGATTTGTAGGAATTAGATTGGAGAAGGGTTGCAAAAGGTGGTGAAAAGCACAGAACCTAAAGAGAACATAAATCCTAGCCTGATGGTCCACTAAACTTTTTTTACCAACTGATGAACAAAAGCTGCAGCTAAATTTTTTTAAGTTGGTCCCCCGTCTGGCCCGGGGTAGAATTGTCCCAGAGCAATGGCTCCTGCCCTAGTCGTAGAAAAAGTTGATTCAAGAGAAAAGGTCCACCTCACAACATCAGCTAGTAATGAAGGGTACTTATTTTACTCCTCCGAAAATAGAGGCGAGCTCTGGCAATTCGTCGTTGGGGTACCTTGCCCCCTTCCATTGACGACCAATTGACACCATGAAACGATGACGAAGACATGAAACGACCGCGACGTGAGAACCCCATTTCCTTCCCCTTACCCGTTGGCTGGTTTTTCTGACCCAGCATGGCCCCCCCCCCCCCCCTAGGTTAGAGTGGTGCATTATGACTAACGGTTTTTGACGCGTCCTTAATCCAACTAAACAAAAAATATTTGGTTATCTTTTATTTATTTTCTTTGTTTCTTGTTACCTGGCTATAATTTGACCTACCTTGGTAATTTTTGGAAATCACTTATTATTTGTTATTGTATGAGTGTAACTGTTCAGTCTTTAGTTTTGCTTACTGTTTAAAATCACCTCCCACTATAGCTACTACTTATTTTTGAAAAAAGCAGCAATTGCTACTTTTTCACCACTTTTTTAGTTTTTTAAATGTAATTAACGCTACAATTACACTACACAAGGAGTCACAAGAATTGGGTAATGTGCTACTTTTTGCTTACCTTTTTCCATGTTTAGTATGGGTTTTTGTGAGAAGAAGCACATAATAAATTTCAGAGTTTGTTCTGAATTGCCCTTGTTTGATTCTGGGCGTTGATTTCGCCGGTGGTTCGCACTGTCCAGTACCACTGGATTGCTATTTTTCCTATTAAAAATATCGAGCTTTTTGGTTTTGGTTATCGCGTACTCGTCGATTGGCCGTCGGGGCCTGCCAGGGTTGGCTTGGTCACTTTTGATTTTAAAGTCCCCCCCACTGAAACAGTTTTATATTATGAGTGGCCAGACTCTAAATAAATTTATTTATTTATTTTATTTATAACTTTGATTTCCCAGTTTTTGTAAAGATTTGTTTAGGCTCACATTATGTTGATCTGATCGTTTATATCATCAAAGCACATACGTTTTTTTTTCCATGTCACATCCCTCATTTTCTTATGAGTTTAATGCTTTTTTAAGTACTGGTCCTGGAACGTCTCAATTGAGGGGTAAGTGTAAGGCGCCAATATTCTCAATCCAATCTGCATTGACAGACAATCCCCTAAGTAAGAGTTCAAGGCAATATTCCGATGCTTTTAATTGTTGGAATTCTTGTGACTGACTATTTTTATAGAGTTTTTGAAACCCTTGAAATAATATGTAAGAATCAATCCCCGTTACCTGCCAAACATACTTGTTTAACCTCAGACCTACGAACCTCCCGATGTGACAGATTGCGACTCGTCAATGTTTTCCAAGAGTTTTGTTCTTCCAAAAACACAGAGAGTTAACCTAAAGAGGGGGGACAGCAAACGATACTGTGTGAGACAAAGTTACTGACCCTTACACTTGACCGGCCATAGTCAGCGAGACTCTGGACAATCGCGGCCGCATTTAAGTTGCTGCTTAACGATCCACCAAAGTTGGCACAACCCTACCATTGAGCCCAAGTAATTGCTATCCCTGACACATGAGCAACAAAATAAAGAACGGGGGTTGAACACCTACTGTTGTGATTGGTTTATCAACGTTCACTTGATGGATTGTGATGGAAGTGTTGCTTAACTTTTATGCATGTAGTTTCAGAATGTTTGAACATTTTTGGTTGGTGTTTGCCGGGGTGTTGTTCAATCTCGACTCAACCGTTTTTGGCGGGCATTCGGCACTATGCATGTTTTCAAGAGTCCTCGCTTCCCTAGTTTTTTTTGAAATCAAATTTGCAAACCAGTTTTGAGTTTTTCCAAACTTTCCATTTATAATATTAATATAGTACATTTCAAGAGTGGGGTTTATATCATTTGTCCCCAGCCCTGTTTTTTTGCATGGGTTTTGACTGGAAAAAATGGTTTTCAAACCATCATGTATGCACTACGCTGCAACCGAAACAATCATTGAGGGGGAAATTTTTTTTTGTTGTTTGTTTTGCTAAAGCAACTAAAGGACGTTACTTTGTTTATTCTGAATTCTGTTCTAGCAGAAAGTTGTTGGCAGGATATCAAAGTTTTTTTACTTACCGTGAATAAATAATAATTCTTAAAATATATTCGTTGGTTTTTAGAGAACCACCTATCAGTGAGTGTTGTGTATTATGTTGTGTTGTGTACCGGGAAGGAAATATGTGAAACTTGTGTGTAAAAAAAGAGAACCTGTTTTAGATCTGTATCATTGTTTAGGCTATTATTTTGGCATTATTATATTGATTTTTACTGAAACAAAACCTTTTTTCAAAAACGCATTTAACCGGAGTAATATGTAGTAAATTTTATCAGTCAAAACTTACACAGACTTAAATCCTCAAAATCTCATTTACAGATTTTTTGATAAACCCTTAGGCACACATTTCACACTCCGCCACAAAAACATTTGCATGCCGTTAGGGTTTGCAGATTAGTGAAACTCCAAATACGGGACAGTACTTTGCGTCGTGACACGGGGTTTCCTGGGGCAGAGCCAGCCGCCGGAGCGAAATTTTTTTTTGGGGTTTGTGTTTTTTTTGGGAAGGGCCTAAAACGCATTTGAGAGTAATTCAGTGGAAATTTTTAAAAGCATATAGTGATTTGAAAATAGGAGATAATCAAGATAAAGTAATGTACAGAAAGTAAGTAATCTATATAAGAAACCAAAATTTAATTATCACTTTTATTGATAGGCACATTTCATTGATGATCAGCGCATTGATATTTATTTGCTTTCGTGGCACTTCACTGAGTTCTATGCGTTTTTTTGTCACCGCACCGCCGCGCCCCGGGCTAGAGACACTCGCTACAATGACTCGACCGCGCTAATGAGCCACTCATAACCCCACCAACAGCAGCCAAGCGCGGCAGACTGATCAGGCACCAAGGCCAGCCGAGGGGAAAGGATTATAACTATCGCCCGCGCGTATTTGTTTGAAAAAGCGCACCGGACTACTTTATTCTAAATACGTGATGATACAGATTCAATGGGTTAGAGATACGGGACTCCGGGAAACACCCATCAAATACTGGATTTTCCCGGGGTTAATAGGGATCACCCTGGCAACCCCTATGTACCGTACTTGGACAAATATTTGTGTAAATATAGGTTTTTTTTTATAACTTTCTGTGGTAGACACCTTATGGTCCACAGAAGGTGTAATAAATATTATCTGTGCTTGATTTGGGAATTTGAGCTTATGCCTATTGAAATTCCTACAACCTGCTATAACGTATATTTTTTATGTCTAGCTTCAAATAAGAATAAAGTCGCCCATTCCCAATTCTTTTGTTGTCACCCTTTTGACACTACTAATTTTTTTTAAGCCCACTACTAGTAGCTTGCATTGTTCCTTGAAATTCTTCCCCCTTCAAATTAACATACATTAAAACACTGTTCCCTGGTGCCGGGAAACTAGAAATCTGGGCTATCTGTGCCGTGTAAATGGGCGGAAAAAGTAAATCAATTTGCCTTGGAGGTATCACGGCTCCCTGACTGCACTTGCACACATTCTTCTTTTCTCTTCCATGTACAATCTAATTTCTTTCCTTCATTTAGTTAAATATTCTTTCAATTGTCCACTTTGCCATTCATCTTGTATATTGTTCATCTGATGTTATCCAACCGTTGTATGTTATAGTAAGCAAGCATGTTATGGTACAATATGTAATCTTTTTACGAGTTTTTAACCTCATATGGTTTTAATAGCTTAGAGTATTCGCTATTAATTATTATTCCTATTTATCTGTTTTTGTTTTTTTTTTATTGTGGAAGGCTTGGTCAAAATTTTTGTTTATAGGTTTAGGGGTAATATTTGAATGTTGTTTGACCCTCTATCTACCTGCTAACCAAGGCGGCAAGACTGGAGAACACTAAAATGTGGAATTGAAATGATGAAATTTATACTAAGTACGTGTTACCGGAATCTAATGCGTAATTAATCTTATCTTTTTACTTCCCTAACCTTGCTTTCCGTGTGATTCCTTTTGTCAGCCTAGTAGCACTAACAGGCCCGAAAATAATACATTTCAGATCTAGGCAGTAGGTACCACCCATTTTTTATTATAATCTTATTGATATTGCACACTAATTTTTTAAAATTGTGAATATATTATATGACCTTGTGCCGCATTATTTGTAAATATATTATAATGTTGGATGTAACTACTTTTGATTCATAATATGATATCTTTGTGAATCTTTTTCAGGACTGATATCTTCGAATTCAGCAACTTATGTTTTATGCGTTTATCCTAGCCCATCCCTTGGTAATTTTTCGTTATTTTTGTAAATTTTTCTAACTATAATATTTAAGACATTTTATCTCAGTCATTCATTCAATGTATGGCAATGTAAAAAGAAAAGTGGTTGAGAGGGCACGAACTGGTTTTTGGTTTGGGTCTGATTCCTATCAATTTTTTGATGAGCAAAGCGGGAAATTCAATTTTCACTGACCTCAAAAATTTGCTCAATGTGTTATTTTTTTTTTTTTGTGGGGGGGGGGGAGTTTTTTTGTCCCTGTTTTTGGGTGTTTCGTTCTCACCAGGCCAAATGGCATATCCGATCTTGATGAAAATTGAGGGACCTTTTCGAATCTCTGAACTTAGACCTGTTACGGTTTTTGGTATATCAAAGAATTTTCCTCATGAATATCGTACGTTTTACGATTTTTTTCCCATTTTTAATGCAATATTTTTGTGGCATTTGGGCCGATTTCTGACTCAACGGGTGGGGCTACATGTTATTTTAAATGTAACATAAGGTAATTGTTATGCATTGCTTTATGAAGAAAAGTTGTGAAAAGTTTGAGCGAGATCCCATAGAAAAAGGTTTTAAGTTATGGTTTTTTTTTTTTTGAGTACATAATACACTTACACGTAACAATAGAAACTTGACAACAATGCACCTACAATGCGTTTTCAAAAAGCTCTTGCGAAAGTAAGAGAATCCACGCTAACTAAAACTTACTACAAGCTCATCCTCAACGCGACTAAAAAAAACTTTTGCGAGCTTCCCTAGTTTATAGCTGCAAAGCAAACCCATAATTTTTTCGGTTGTTTGGACATTGTCCTTGAATTTTAATTCCTCAATGCAATGCATAAGATCGTATCTTCAATACCTTCCCTAGGCTAGGCATAGGTTTTTGGCTTCTGACCGTTTTTATATGAACGCAAATGAATGCTATTATTTTTGCTTTGTTTTGCTTTCCAGCCACAATAACCAGCTACTTCAATATTGATTACATTCAGAGACATTCCAAGTCTAAAGTTTTATCCTTTTATCACATCATTTTTATTTTAGCATTATCAGCTATTTCTCATATTTCATGATATTTGAGTAAGAAGACATAATAGAGTTTATGACCTATGATTGCCTTACAAAACATAGGGTCCTAAAATTAGTTGTTTGTTTTACACAGACAGTGTTTGGCTCGAGCGACCCAACTCTGTTTTGGAGGTTCTGTTTTTCTAATCCTGTAGACTGGCCATCCTATTGAAAGTTTTTTTATCCTTTATGGGTTACCCAATGTATGATTTAGGTTCCCGCTCGATTTCGTGTGGAGCAACGCCGCATATTTCCAAATAAGTCAAAAATACGATTTTTAGATTTGATAATTTTTTTTAGTGTCACTTTTTCTAACCCTTGCAGAAAGGTAAGGGGTTGGGAGGGGGGTTTGTGGACTATTTTTATTAAAATTTGATTTTTTTTCTTGGAAATTAATAAAACTTTGATATTTTGACTAAAAACCACTTGCTGAGTTGGAAAAAATACAAAAAGTAAAAATTTTTGGTGCGCCATCTTGGAAAAATAATCACTTTTTTAGACATGTTTCCCAAATTTAGTGAGAATTCCATAATGCTGATGACAATATTTAATCAAAACATAAAATGTTTAAAGTTTTCCTTAAGTAAACTTAAATTGAGGGGTTAAAATCGGTTGATAATTGCTCGCTCCACAAACATTTTTTGATTTGAAGGCACCTGTTGCTTAGCTAATTATGTTTTGTTTAAAAGTCGCCTGCCCCCACAATACCGAATTTCGGATTGGAGGTTTTGTAAATTATTCCCTATGATCAAACATTTTTGTGATAGTCTAACATAAGCCTGCAGTATTATCCAAACTGTAATTTTTTTTTTACAAGTTAAACTAGGTTTCCTATTTTTTACGTTTTTTTTTCTTTTCAAAAATTGGTGTTTTCTTTTAAAAAACATTTTTCGAAAGCTATGTATGTAGCATTATTTAGATAAAATTGTGTACTGGAATTTTTTAATGTAGGGTTTTTCTACACGTTTTTTTTAGTTGCGTTGAGGATGAGCCAATTTGGTTTATATTAAGTTTTGATCCATATTTTTGAATAAACTGTTGGAATGTCACTCGAGCAAACGAGACTTTGACGCAGACTGCATAGGTTAAGTTTCAGGAATACTTGCAGTGACGAGCTCTATCGTTTCATTCGTTTGTTCCCTATTCGCATCGGGTTTTGGTTTGCATTTTTATGTTAGTAGAATGTGGGTGTACTGGCGCGATCGGAGCACATTGCTTAGTTTTTTTTTTAGTAACTGACCGGGGGGGGTATAATTATCTCGACTAAACAGGTAAATTGTAGTACTACCAAGTTTGGCAAAGGGATTTTATTTTAATGTGTTGAAATGTGCTCTGATCGTACCATGCGAATCATCCTTTATAAAAACAACATCCCAAAAATTCATTATTTGATTGCTGAAAATTGGAGTCCGGAAAGTGATCCAGACTGGGTATGTCAAATTAGCTGGAATTTGCCGATCAAGCCGAATTTCTAAATATGCATTTAACTGGTAGAAGGTTGAAAAAATTGTAATAATACTACCCGTTAATTTTTCAAGATGTACTTTTTTCATAACTTATTTAATAATCCCGTCTGGGCCCGGGGACGGATTGGCCTAGAGAAATGAAAAAGTAAGTAAGCTAGTAAGAGCGGAATATAGTTCTCCCCGAAACTGAGGCGAGCTCTGACACTCGTCCCGTCGGGACACCTTCCCTTCCCTTGACGACCTCCCCCGACGATCCGATTACCAATACACAACGAACGATGACGATTGACAAAGACGACGACCGCGAACGTGGGAAACCCCCTTTCCTACCGCGTACCCGTGGCTGGTGTGCATGTGCCTCTCCTCCCCATATCCCCTAGGCCTAGAGTGGTGCATTTATGATCTAACCTGTTGACGCCCCCTTACCCAAATAAACCGATAAATACGCTAATAGCTATTATTAGATACATATACTGATAACGTCCAATGCAATTTTATAATTTTATACTACCACTCATTAAGTTGACATTTCCACCACTTTCATATTCAACGTCCTCGTCGCTCATTTCCACAGGCGTGACTGCATCGCAATTTTACTAAAGTTCCATCTCCCTTCAAGTGCCCGTAGAAATATTTGTTTTACTGGCAACCTAGGGGAATCACTTTCCAATTTTCCAACCGTAAATCTTCATGGTGGGGGTTGGGGGGGATCCTGGTGGTGCATTTGGTCGCTACGCTAGCCCATCGCTAAAAAAATAATTAGGGTACAATGCAGCTCTTGTTGGTGATTAATTTTTTCTGTGTGACACCCTTGCTATTAAACATACACATCAATGGACTTACCGTTGCACTTTTTGAGTGACTGGTAAAAAAGCACGACAACAAAGGTGTTTTCTAGCGGAATAAAATTGTTTTCGTCTAACTTTTAGAACGATTTTCATTCTCCACAGAGCATATTATAATATATTTGCCGCCCCAGGATGTAGTTTAATGTATTATTGCAGAAATGATTTAGTAAAAGGAGTTATGAGGTTGTATTTTAGGCTTGACCAAAATCAGGAATCAAGGATAATTAAGAAGAGTTGTAGTTTGACAAATTTTTTGTTCACAATAGGAAGAGAAAGATTGAGATGGTATGGACGTTTTGAGAGAATGGGACAAAAGAGAATACGAGAGCAGAATTTAAAGTGGATATATGCCGAGAAGAGACCTGGTACCCAAGAAAGAAGTGAAGGAACAAAGAATAAATGATGGGGTAAAAAAATAGCAATGCATAACGACTGTTGGAAGACAGAAGGAATGCGGTGATCTTGGTGGGTAAGAAGCAAAGAAAGAGAGGACCGATATTTGAGGATGAAGGTTAAGAGAAATGGCAGATGAAGAAATTGGAAGTAGAAGAAGAACATGACGGCCCTGGCAAGCCGTGATAATAACCTTTGTGCCCTGGAAAAATCTGGGTGATTAGCCATCCCCTGACCCCGAACTTTTGTTGGAAGCAAGGTGTAAGAAATTATATCATTATGTTGAAATATTCAGGTTTGCTTTAGAGCCTAAACACTTCTGCTTTCCATAACTGCAACTCAGCTTTCCGATAATATTGTGATATTTCTGCTTATCTATCTAATTCGAACTGTTTTCCTATCTTTGCATTTGCTTCTATCTGTTTATGTTTCAGCACACTTTCATTAAAGCAATGCATTTGACCTATTTGAACCAGATAGTGCTCGTAGTTGCAACAGAAACTCCCGTATGTAACCATTGCTTCTTTGATATTATTCGTGCGTGAGAACCTTACAAACAGTAAAAAATTGAGCCAAGTAAGGAACTTGTTTCGACGTTTTCGTTTTTTTGTTGTGACACTGTATTGTGTTTCACCAAGTATGTTTTTTTACATTTTTGGTAAACCTTTTGGTCAGGGGTCCCTCAAATTTTATATCTAACTCTCCCGATTTCTTCCATAGACAAGACTTTGTGATTATGGTAAACTGTTTTTCCACCTTTGTTTTCGTCGAAGATAATCATTGTTGAACCTAATCTGTTCTACTGCTTTTGTTTTAAGATCCACAGACTTAGACTCGAAGGTGTAATATCCATTGCGACGTTTTTCCGTATATCACAAATAAAATGTCTTAGATTCTTTTACTTATTTTTGTAATGCACGTTCAAGTTTTCAATTTTGAGTAGTGGATAAAATGTCGGATTGAAAGAGTTAATAAAGTTAAACAGTTTAAACTTTAAACCTGTCCAATACAAGTTTTGCGAGATAACAAAGAACGACATTTTCGGCAGAGGGTCTTTGAGGAAAAGAACTGCTGTTTTTCGAAACCCGATGAAGATGTGGTTTCTTAATACATTTATGTAACATTGTTTTCGCCGCATAGCTTGTGATACTGGGCATTTGTTTTATCAAGACAGCAGATCATGGTTTTGTTTTTCACTGTCCCATCTTGGAGACATTGACATTGAATAGCCGATGTACGATGGTCTGCACTCCCTGTACTCCAATTTGTGGTTCCTACTTTATTGCAAAAGAAACCACGTCCCTTTTCTCAATATTGTGTATTGAAAGTCTATCGAGTCAGCCTTTGTTTTTTTCGTATGCTCCAAAATCCATTTGTGGATGCTAGATTACCTTGCTGCAATCTGGAATTAAGCAACAATCTGTCTATCTATAAAAATATGTGGCATTTTTTTTTTGCAAACGCCGCGTTCAGCCTCTGCACAAAACTCGTCACTAGGTGTTGATCTTTGTTTGACAACACAAAAACACATCTTCATAACTTTTCCACGATCATGAAAATTGCCTCAATATTACATGGGTATAAAAAAGACTCAAACTAAAGAAATAATGACAAAAGTTTTAAAATCTTCATTTTTTAACAATAATATTTTAAATATATGTTGCACTTTAGAAATGAGCAAGGTCCCCAGAGTACGAACCGAAAAATAATCAGATGATTTACATTACTTTTAATGGGGCCCTTCTAGCACCATAAACAACAATCAAACAATTTACTTTGACCTTTGCCGGAATAAAAAAAATTTTTTTTTCAGGTTGTCTAGGAATGTTACAAGTTAATACATTATAATTTCTTGGATTAAAAAAGTGGAGTCAATGAAAAATAACTACAAAATCAAACAACACTTTAAATGTCGGTTTCTTTCTATAGCTGCCGACTTTTCCCATATAACAAATTTACAGTGTTTTTTATAGTTTCACGCCCCAACTGTGACCTTGTCCCCACCAGTTCAAATTAATTTTTTTAGGGCGCGACTAGTTTTTTGGTTTTATTTAAATTTACTATTTAAGAAAGCAGAAAGAAGAGACGATGATGAGAAAAGAATATGAAAATGAAGATGAAAAAACGAATGAGAATAAAACATGAACAGCCCGGCAAGCCGGTGTTAATTAAACTCTTGGTGTGGCCCTTAGAAAAATCTGGTGGTTTATAGCCACCCCCTGACCCGAAATTATGGTTTGGAACAGGTTGTAGAAAATTCTATAATAGTAAAAATATATACATTTTTAATTTAACTATTGCAATAGTAACTATTCCGAGAGATGCATGGTGAATATGAGGGTTGAACAATTTTACAAATATAAACCAATGCCTTCTGCGGATTCAACCCATGGTTCCTTTCAAGTGATTATACCTCTGTAGGCCAAGCGCCCCATCCGGATTAGTAACCCGCAAGGCGGCTTGCAAGCCATTTGAATTCACTGTTGTAATTTTCATACATTATATTTATTGATAGATTTTCCCCGCTTATTAAATTAAAAAGCCCCGCGGTCAAGGTACCCAATTGTTATACTTCCCATATTGGAAAGCAATAGCTTTAATACATATGTAATAAAATGGATTTTTTTTTTATATAACGTCCCTCCTATTTAATACTAATTTACAACGTAGGACAAAACGCGCTCCGGGTTCGGGTTTGAGCATGTGATTTTTCTATTTAAAAGCCATGGTCTTGACCATGGTTTTTTTTACCAGGATTTTTTAAATATGGTTTGATCCAAGAAAAACCCTGCACTTCACCCTGCAATTTGTTTTAGTATTTTCACCAGTTGAATAGTTTGGTGTTTAATTATGCAACTACCATCTGAAAATATTCCGTCTCCATATTTTATAAGTGAAATGATTCAAACATGGTTGTCCCTATAATATTCACATAAAAAAGGTGTTAATTCAACCGATTTTAAAATTCAAAAGTTTTTTGTTTTGACACAAACATTAAAGAACGCAATTAAATTTATTTTTAAAATTTTTAAAATTTTACTGCAGTATACACCTGTACTAAATGTCGAAATTTGAGATTTTTTTCTAAGATGGCGTCCACTTTTTTTTCGAACTGCTAGTATTTTTTTTTCAAATTCAGCATTGTGTTTGTTAGTATGGGCGTATTCACCATTGGTCCGCACTAGTGGCGCAAATGATGCGGATTGTCCATGTTGCCATTGGGATTTTTGAGTTTCCGCATTACGTCAACTTTCGCGTGTTCCATTGGACGCACTGCACACTCGGCGAGTGCATAAAAACCCGCACTGAGGCGCACTGGCTTCAAGGGTCAGTGCGACAAATCGAGTGCAACAATTTGACGCGGGACATTTGTTTTTGTTGTTGGAGATATGGAAACGTCAGACAGCAGCAATGAAGAAGATAATAATGCTAAACTCAAACGAAGTGAACAATACAATTTTATAGGGTTTCATAATTTACGATGCCGTTAATTAGCAGCTATTCAGACAATGAGTATTATGTATGTATAGGACTAGGCCTAGAGGTAGAGCTTTGGGTATAACGCACCATTATAAGCCCAGGGGCTAGGCCCTAGCTCTAGGCCTAGCCTAGGCCCTAGCTCTAGGCCTAGAGCTAGGGCCTAGGCTTATACTCCGTGTAGCCAAGAATCATATGATTATGTCGAAGTAAGGCCTAGGACTAATAATTTGTTTTGTTATCATTTTAGTTTTGAATAAAGTTGTTGTTGTCGGGCCATTTGATCCAGTTACTATTCTAAGTCCATGCTTTGATAAGGTATTTTATTCATTATTGTCACTTTTATTTACTCCCATCAGCTGATCAGCGTCTGGAAAGGACGCCATGTTTGCACGATTTGCACATTTTTGTGTTCCATTGGGAACTGCACTGACAGGCGCACTGCTTCGCACCGGGCGAGTGCTATGATGTATTTGCACTCGTCGAGTGCGCACTGAGTATGCCAATGGAATACGCCATTAATCAACGAATTTTCAAAGAAATTCATGGTTTTGTTTTGTGTCTATGGTAATAATCACAAACCCCCTCCCCCCCCCCACCCCCTGCAGGGGGTGGGGGGGTGACACCTAAAATTTTTATCAATCTAAATGTGTAATTAACCATTTGGTAAAGTGCCGTTGCTCCATCACAAAAATCGAGCGGGAAACGTTTGGGTTACCTACTATCACACACATAACAAAAACTTGTAGAAATACAGCCAAACCTTACACACTCAAAAGGAATGAGATCTAAAAAAAGGGGAAGCTCATCTACCCTTCCACATTTGCGCATTCTTAATTCATAAACGTACAGTGTCCCATAACAGCATCCTCGAAAAGCTTGGCAAAATAGAATTTGCGATTATTAATTTAACGTAGTAGTTTTATCCAAGTTCTTTTTTGTAATTAATTTAAACGTAAACATGCAAATTCTATTTTGCCAAGCTTTTCGAGGATGCTGTTATGGGACACTGTACGTTTATGAATTAAGAATGCGCAAATGTGGAAGGGTAGATGAGCTTGGCCCTTTTTTTAGATCTCATTCCTTTGAGTGTGTAAGGTTTGGCTGTATTTCTACAAGTTTTTGTTATTGTGTGTGATCTTATTACTTTTTCAAGTTCCATTACAAAATTATTTGTTAAAATATAATATTTTTATCAAAGTGGATTTTATTTTTTATGGTATTAGCAATAACAATAGGATGTAAAATATCTAGGCCCGGATTCATGTACATCCTGGGTATAGGTGGTATAACCATGGTATAACGACGGTATAAGGACTGGTTAAGTCTAGGCAACTCACATCCTATTAAAACTTTCCCATGTAACAACAAACGCACAACTAATGTAATTTTACACCTATTTCACTGCACCCACACGAGGGCAAGGTCAAGGTCCTCTAGATCTCCGCCACCTGGCGGAGGCTCGTCTAACTCGCTCGTGTGGCCACGAAGTTAGGTCGTCGCAACCCGTTCCACATGGTATAGCAGCCATTACGGTGATTTTCACGAGAAATAGAGGGAATTTTAAAAAGCAAAGTGAACATCTACTTATAGCGCGCCCTAAAACTTGACCATGACGATGTAGAGGCCAGAAAAGATTCGCGTGTATTTTGAGATAATAAAATTGACAACCCAATAATAATGAAGTTAGTAATTTGTTGCAATGTAATTAATAAAATGAAATAATTTTAAATACACTTTGTTATAACTTTGGGTTTGTTATAGTGTGATGTGTAGGATATCCACGAGCAATTTTCTTACGATTTTTGGATGAGCGAAGCGAAGATTCCATTTCACTACACTGGAGAAAAAAATCCGGAATGTTTTTTTTCCTGTATTTTTGTCTGTTTGTTAACACGATTCCGGCTAAACCGATACTCCGATTGCGATGAAATTTTATGGAGGCCTTCGAAATCTCTAAACTAAGAACTGCCACGTTTTTGAGCGCAATCGAATAATTATTTTTTATGAAAAATTTCAATATTACGATTTTTTCTTTTGTTTAAATTACGATTAATTAAAAAAAATTAAGTAAATTTTTAATTTTATTTTATTTTATTTTATATTTAAAAAAAATCTTCAACAAAGTAATTATTTTTTCACCGAACAACAGAAAATCCGCATAACACATGGCAGCTCAATGCACCAATTACGCTCATCCAACAACGCAACGGGACTTAAGCGTTTTCTAGTAAAAATGTATTTCTTTCATGTCACTACACTGAAGGAAAAATCCGGAATGTTTTTTTTTCTTTTTTCTTTTTCTTGTACTTTTGTCTGTCTGTTAACACAATTCCGGCTATACCAATACTTCTATTGCGATGAAATTTTATGGAGGCCTTCAAAATCTCTGAACTTAGACCTGCCACGTTTTTGAGCGCATTCGGAATTTTTTTCTCATAAAAATCGCAATTTTACGATTTTTTTTCGATTTTATTATTATTATTATTATTATTATTATTTATTTTTTATTAATTTTAAAATTTTAAAATTTCTTTGACTTGTAAAACCTACATGCTTTATTCGATGGTAATGATTTTTTCACAGAGCCTTGATTTTATGGATTTATATAGGCTATTCGTGTGAAATTTGAGCGCAATCAAACGATTATTTCTTATACTAATTGCAATTTTACAATTTAAACAGCGTTTTGATAAAAATGCTAAGGCTTTTACAATTTTCATTTATTTTTTAAAGTGAAAGGTGTTTTAGATTAAAAAAACAATACATCTTAACATTCACTAGACGGATTTTATTATTTTCGTTTTGTTTGATAAATATGATTTTTTCCTTTGCATTGTTGGAAAAAGTATGTTTTTTGTAACAAATCTATATTTCCCATATTTTAATTAAAAAACTATAAATCTCATCAAAAAAGTGTCTAATGAATTTTTCAGAATAAGACGTGTGAGTATATCAAAAAAGAAATTATCCTTTTATCTTAAAAACTGTAGAAGAAGTAGGAAAAAATGTTAGCAAATATGCTAGAATAAAAGTTTTGAGATAATAGCATTAAAAGTTTATTTATGTTGTTTTTTTTTTGTAAATTTGAATATAACATAGCCTAAAGGTTCAGTTAGTTTATTTTTACATGAATTCACTGGGCCTTTATAACCTGTTAATCTAGGCTTCTTTAAAATTGACTAAAATTGTTATGAATAACACTCTATACAGCCCTAGATTAGGCCTAATATCAGTACTGGTAAGCCATTTTCCCATGTAAAATAGCATACAGCGCTCAAGAAAAAAATCATTTAATGCTTTTAGCATTATATCAGCATAAAATAAATTTATGTATTCAATAAATAAAAAAGTAAACTTAAAAAGCAATTCAAACAATAATAATGCAAAATTGCTGGTTTTTCATACATTTTCAGTGAAATAGCACCTTAAACAAATACGCTCATCCAACAACGCGCCTGAAAAAGCGTTTGCGAAGCTTCCTAGTTTATTACCAACATGCTTGTGCCCAAAGCAACACATGTGATGATAATAATAGTGTACACATAATCATAAAAACACTAGTTAATGACGGTATTTTCCAAGGTGGCGTGTGAAAAATTACTATGTCGCCGAGAAATGCTAGTTTTAAATGAAAACTACGATATGTACAAACATAACCACTATATAACGTTATAGTGGCATTCACCCTTATTACAATCTTGGTATTTAACCTCGTTGACAACCTCCAGTTTTTCTTTAATTTTTTTTACATATTTAACTCATTAAATGCAAAGTGCGTGAAATACAACATTCCCGGGAAAAGCTCGTTTTGAAGTAAAACGACGACATGTCCAAACATAACCATTATATGACGTTATAGCGGCATTCATCCTGATTACTAACGTGGTATTGAAAGTCGTTGACACCCTCCAGTTTTTTAGGTAATTAACTCACTAGTATGCAAAGTGCGTGAAAGAGTACTAGTTACTACATTCCCGCTCTAGAATTAATCACCAAGATGGCTTCTAATTCGCTGCTGCGACGACCTAACCTAGAGAGTTAGACGATCCTCCGCTAGGCGGAGATCGAGAGGACCTTGGGCAAGGTCCGCTTGATCTCCGCTCTTGCGGAGGTTCGTCTAACTCACTAAGGAACCTTCTAGGTTCGTCGGTACACCGACTCTCCGCTAGGAGAATCAAGCAGACCTTGCACGAGGGAAGCGATATATCTAGACGGCATTGACCCACAGCCATGTAAATCATCAGATAATCAGAAGAATATTGAAAATTTTCACCATCTTTTGTTTTACATTTTATTAAAAGTGACAGGAGATTACGTGAGTTTATTAAAAGTAAAGAAAAAGCTTATTATTGCCGTAAATTTTGGAATAGCCTAGGACTATCATACCATTGTTTATCTGCATTAGGCTTGTAGTAATCAAAACTAGTTATTTGTGCGGGAAGTGTCAAAACAAGGTTGTGCTGGCCTAGGGTTGGCTAAGAAAGGCCTAGGGCTTGTCAAACATGTAGTGTAAGTATTTATTTATCTAGTCCTATAGCCTAATGGAACTTTAGACCTACACTGTTGTATTATAAATAATTTTCTACATCTGGGCCTAGGCCAGGGACGGTTTCTGATTTGTTTTATGAGAGTATAATGACACCTTTCATCGTTCCACACAAAGAAGAAAAATTTTAAATGTCCGCCATTTGTTTACGTATCGCACTTTCCCGCCTAACTCTGCTTATACCGTCAACAAGTGTCAAGTAACTATGGTTACTTGTTGATTATATGCCAAGTGTTTAAGGCTTATTTTAAAACCTTTATTTGGAAGCCTTCCAACAAACTTTTTCAACTTTTTTTTTCAAAAGAGACTATATTTCTATAACCTTAATGTCCATGTAAAATATGAACATTGTAGCCCCACCCGTCTGGTCAGAATCGCGGGCCGACGTATTAGATGTTAGCAGTAGCAGTAGCAGTAGCTAGCAGTAGTTAACATCCTTAAAGTGATTTTGAGCATGTTTGAAGACATTTTTTCACCAAGAAGGAATGGTCGTACCCCAATAAAATTTGGCATGTGTTGTCAGGTACCTAAATCCCCTCGATTGTGATAGTTTTCAAGTTCACATCACGTTACATGACGGCTGGGTAACACCTCGAAATCACCCCAACTCTGCTTGGTGTATAAGGTGCTTGAGTGTGTAGCGCACCGCGGCTTGGCTGCGGCGCCCTAACGGGCACCTAGATATGGATTCCTAAGTTGTTAATGCAATTGCAAGGGTTTTGAGTCCTCATAAATACCCCTTGGGCATTCCTTCATATTTGTCTTAATTTTAATATGCATGTTGGAACACACCTAAAGAGGTGCATTCATTGCACCCTTTAGGCAGGTTTCCCACAAAAAATATTTAGTATTTACTTCAAGTCATGTCTTTATTTATAATGAAATCAAATGTATGGATCTCACAAGAATCACACTTACCGTATTTGGTCGTTTTTATATTTTTCATTAAAGTATGTTTACTGTTCCGCGTTTGACGCGATGCAGTAGGCGCGTTGAGTGCACTGATGTGTTTACTGTGAATCGTAACTGTAACATTTCAATTATCAATATTGAAAACATCACCAAACTGAATGTTTTCTGGAAAAAATAACAAAATCAGTGTGTCTTGTGTGAATAATAATAAATGAAAAATATTACATTTTGCAATCACGGATGCTAAAATAAGATATCCCACTATTTCTGACTGAAAACAGATTTTCTGAGACATCCAACCTTGATCATACTTGTCTGATTGGAAAAATGTGCATAATTTTTACCAACATTATTGTTAAGACATTGCTGATCGATAATGCAGTCACCTTTTCGATTGTTGATAAGTTTCAATACATTGATCCCTCTCCATCCCCAACTATGTAATAACAATAATTTGTTGTAGACTTGGATACATTGAACCATAAGTCTACAACTTTTACCAAACCAATTCTTGGCATCCTTATGTCTCTACTTGCAGGCTTTTATATGTTTTTGCAAAACCATAGTAAATTTTATTCATAAATAAAATTTACTGGTACTGGTATGAAAGGTTGCCAGCGGGCACATGACAGATTATTTTAATTCATCCCATGCGTGAAAGGGGTATGTATTTACCCACTAATTAATAATAAAATTAGCACAGTTTCCACAATACCACAAGGAATTGAAATACCGTAGTAAATGGATGGGATCTTAAGCCCATTAGTCCACAGTTGATCGTAAGGTGTATGTCTTGAGGTATAATTTTTTGTATTGCCAAGTATAAGTGTTTCAATTGGTATGTTCCCCATCTCGGTGTAAGCTTGTAATAACAAATTCCCCAAAATCCAATTCTTATGACTATAACTTGCTTAGAACTAGTTATGAGTGGGGCTTTACATGCTAAATTAATGTTGAAATAGTCGTAACATTTTATGGCAATAACAATATTCTTATGATGGACCAATCAGACGTCGATAATCCTTATGACCGACCAATCGGAAGTCGTTACTTTGCTTTTAATTTAAAATGAATTGCACATGCTAATATAATTATCATTAATTTTAGGTTTTATGCAGCTAGATCCTCACGTTGGTTAAACTTGGGTTTATTCCAACTTTAATGCAAACGGTTCAGGATTTAATTCCCTGTCTAGGTAGGGCCAACAACGCTTTTAGCTTCAAAATGGACCTGACTTATGTAAACTCTAAACTGTGATGCTGGAGCAGTCGTTTGAACAAAGTCCATATAATAAAATAAATTGCATGAAGTTGTTCCAAAATTGACTTGTTGATGCTGCCGCAGATGAACCTTGGTTGACTAGCCAACCCTATTTCAAATGCCAATCTCTATAGTTCGAGTAGGATGGACTTAAATTAATTTGGTTGTAGGTGTCGACTGCTGGGTGGGTTCAGAGTCCCCCACTGAAAATAATTGCTAACAACTGAATGCACACACCAGGCCACAAATTAATGATACCTAACTATTTGTGCAACCTTTAATACTTGCAGGTAGCTCGTTGTAAAGTTTAGAGCCAGCAAATATTCCTACGATACCCAGATTGCTGATCAATCAAGGAGTCACAGTGAGTCTTCACGCGACAACGTAAATTGGCACGCTCATATAAGCACTCAAATTAAGATGTACACCACTCTGGAGAAAAATTGAAACTATATACTACGCAAATTATAAAATGCACATGACACAGATATTGCAGAACACAGATTCTAATAATTATAATTCTGAATTGATTTGGATTGTATTAAAAAATTATAGAACATGTTTTGAAATACATATACACTATACAGTACTTTGGAAAACATAGCCGGTACGAAATACGTGTAAAGATTGCAAGGTTAACTCAATCTCTCGGCAAAATGTTGTGTAACCTTGAGCATACTTCTCTTATTCGAGAACAGAAAAATGTTTTTTTATATAATTTGTAAATCATACATTTTAAGAAATAAATGATAAGCAAAATAATTACACTTCAGTTAAGTTCTACCGGGTTGTTGTTAAAACATTTACATATATTGATGACTAATAACCTAGCATGTCATATTTATGTTGACATGTTGTTTCATAACACCATTAAAATAACGCGTATGTCATTGCGGATATTTATGGTTTTAGCGCATTGAACATGCAATACTAGCTAGATAATATTAATAGTTTTTCGTTTATGTCTCGCATGACAATGAGGTGAGCCGGAGGTTCTCTGTTCTGGGTTCGATTCCCAGTCGGGGCAAACTGTTCATTCACTGATAATGTCTTCAAAGCGAGCTTATGCTTAAAAACCTCGATGGTACTATAGACTAATGCATTTATTTATTTTATTTTTATTTTATTTATTTATTTATTTTGTCTGTCCTATTCAGTTATAAAAACTTGTTTACAAAGGAGGACAACTAAATAAATCTAATTACATAGATGCAGAAACTACAATAAACTACATTTAAGTACATATTTGAAATATTAGCATTACAACAACAATGCATTGTTACACAACAATTTTGTTAAAATGTATTTAATTAATGAATCAAAATATATATTAATTTATAAACATTATTCAATATCATTATTAAATATTAATTAAGTATCGTTTACGTTCTTGAGCTCTTAAATATATTTTGTAAGATTTCTCGCAGTTTCGAATCAGTAGCCTACGGATTGCACCTAACCTTTGCTCACTACAATCTTTGAGTATATAACTCAATGCTACAATGATTCAACCGAAGCTCCTTTTAACGTGAACCCCAAACCTATTTGCTGTTTTATTCCATATTCGGTAATTCTCCAAGTAGCCTACTTACGACGTTTTAATGTCTTCATTAGACAGATATGACCATGGCACGCCCTTAAGCACTCAAATTCAAATTTACAACGCTCTGGAGAAAATTTGAAACGAGCAAACGACATACGTGAATTCTAAAATGCACAAGCCCGGTTATTTTTATGCAGAAGAACATACAACAAACAGAATTTCTTTATGTACGCAAAGCTTATGTACGTCATTGAATAAACCCTACTATTCACCAACTATTACTATAACTACTATACTAACAAATATATTCACCAAGTCAACGCGACGGGAGCCACCTCTTTCTGTTCCCGTTGCGTCGACTTTATGCGTAACAATGGTGAATAGAAGCACAGATAACAGAGTACACTACATAGAAGGGTTCTAGGTGCCTACACACTCGGGGACCTTATACAGAAAGCAGAGTTGGGGTGATTTCGAGGTGTCACCCAGCCGTCATGAAACGTGATGTGAACGTGAAAAATGAAAACTATCAAAATTGAGGGGATTTAGGTAGGTACCTGACAACACATGCCAAATTTGGTTGGGATACGAGCATTCTTTCTTGGTGAAAAAATGGCTTGAAACATGCTCAAAATCACTTTAAGGATCTAGGTGCCCGTTAGGGCGCCGCAGCCAAGCCGCGGTGCGCTACACACTCAAGCACCTTATACAGCAAGCACAGTTGGGGTGATTTCGAGGTGTCACCCAGCCGTCATGAAACGTGATGTGAACTTGAAAACTATTAAAATCGAGGGGATTTAGGTATCTGACAACACATGCCAAATTTGGTTGGGGTACGAGCATTCCTTCTTGGTGAAAAAATGGCTTGAAACATGCTCAAAATCACTTTAAGGATGTTAGCTACTGCTTGCTACTGCACGGTCTAATTCGTCAGTTTCAATCGGCCAGCGATTCTGACCAAACGGGTGGTGCTACAACGTTCATATTTTACATGGACATTAAGGTAATAGTGATATATGGTCTTTTGAAGGAAAAAGTTGAAAAAGTTTGCTGGAAGGCTTCCAAATAAAGGTTTCAATAAGCCTT
The DNA here is from genome assembly GCA_024449915.1 of Sweltsa coloradensis. Classification (NCBI taxonomy): domain Eukaryota; kingdom Metazoa; phylum Arthropoda; class Insecta; order Plecoptera; family Chloroperlidae; genus Sweltsa; species Sweltsa coloradensis. The sequence continues at coordinate 9,273 of JAMZAV010007710.1, read as the reverse complement.
TTACAAGAATATAATCAACAAGTAACTATAGTTACTTGACAATCATCACTTACATTGTTTACAACTAGAAAAACGCTTAAGTCCCGCCGCGTTGTTGGATGAGCATAATTGGTGCATTGAGCTGCCATGTGTTATGCGGATTTTCTGTTGTTCTGTGAAAAAATCATTACTAAGTCGATTTTTTTTAAAAATTAAATTAAATTAAATAAAAAATTAACTTAAATTTTGTAAATTTTAATTAATCGTAATTTAAAAAAAGAAAAGATCGTAAAATTGCAATTTTCATAAGAAATAATTATTCGATTGCGCTCAAATTTCACACGAATATCTTAATTCATAAAATTAAGTTCTGTGAAAAAATCATTCAAATCGGATAAAGCATGTAGGTGTTATAAGTCAAAGAAATGTTTTAAAAACCGAAAAAAATCGTAAAATTGCAATTTTCCGATTGCGCTCAAAAACGTGGCAATTCTAAGTTTAGAGATTTCGAAGGCCTCCAGAAAATTTCATCGCAATTGGAGTATCGGTTTAGCCGGAATCGTGCTGACAAACACACAAAAATACAGGGGAAAAAAAAACATTCCGGATTTTTTTCTCCAGTGTAGTGAAATGGAATCTTCGCTTCGCTCGCTACGCTCATCCAAAAAACAAGTCTTTTTGACCACTAGATATTTTTAATTCCATATATACCATATATCAATTAAATCGACTTTGATAAAATTATTGTTGGATGAGCGTAGCGAGCGTAGCGAGCGAAGCGAAGATTCCATTTCACTACACTGGAGAAAAAAATCCGGATTTTTTTTTGTTTTTTCTTTTTCCTGTATTTTTGTCTGTTTTGTCCACACGATTCCGGCTAAACCAATACTCCAATTGCGATGAAATTTTATGGGGGCCTTCGAAATCTCTGAACTTAGAACTGCCACGTTTTTGAGCGCAATCGAAAAATTATTTCTAATGAAAATCGCAAATTTACGATTTTTTTCGATTTTTAAAAAATTTCTTCGACTTATAACATCTACATGCTTAATCCGATTTTAATGATTTTTTTACATAACCTTAATTTTATGAATTAAGATATTCGTGTGAAATTTGAGAACAATCGAAAAATTATTTCTCATGAAAATCGAAATTTTACGGGTTTTTTCTTTTTTTTTAACAATTCTTTCACTTATAACACCTACATGCTTTATCCTATTGTAATGATTTTTTTACAGAACCTTAATTTTATGAATTATTATATTCGTGTAAAATTTGAGCGCAATCAAATAATTATTTGTTATGAAAATAGCAATTTTACGATTTTTTTCTTTTTTTTAAATTTCGATTAAGAAAAAATAAAAGAATAAAGTTAATTTTTTATTTAATTTAATTTAATTTAAAAAAATCGACTTAGTAATAATTTTTTCACAAAACAACAGAAAATCTGCATAACACATGGCAGGTCAATGCACCAATTACGCTCATCCAACAACGCGGCGGGACTTAAGCGTTTTCCTAGTATTTTTGGATGAGCGTAGCGAGCGAAGCGAAGATTCCATTTCACTACACTGGAGAAAAAAATCCGGAATGTTTTTTTTTCTTTCCTTCTTTTTTTCCTGTATTTTTGTGTGTTTGTCAGCACGATTCCGGCTTAACCGATTCTCCGATTGCAATGAAAATTTTATTGTGAGGCCTTCTAAATCTCTGAACTTAGAACTGCCACGTTTTTGAGCGCAATCGGGAAATTTTTTCTTATAAAAAACGCAATTTTACGATTTTTTTCGATTTTTTAAATATTTCTTCGACTTATAACACCTACACGCTTTATCCGATTGTAATGATTTTTTCACAGAACCTTAATTTTATGAATTAAGATATTCGTGTGAAATTTGAGCGTAATCGAAAAATTATTTCTCACGAAAATCGAAATTTTACGGTTTTTTTCTTTTTTAAAACAATTCTTTGACTTGTAACACCTACATGCTTTATCCTATTGTAATGATTTTTTCACAGAACCTTAATTTCATGAATTAATATACTCGTGTTAAATTTGAGCGCAATCGAATAATTATTTCTTATGAAAATTGCAATTTTACGATTTATTTTTAAAATTACGATTTATTATAAAAATTAAGTTAATTTTTTATTTTATTTAATTTAATTAAAAAAAATCTTCGACTAAGTAATAATTTTTTCACAGAACAACAGAAAATCCGCGTAACAAATGGCAGCTCAATGCACCAATTACGCTCATCCAACAACGCGGCGGGACTTAAGCGTTTTCCTAGTAACAAATAATTTTGTGAACTCAAAAAAGTATGAGATCCCACATTAACAAAAACTTGTAAAAAAAACAGCCAAACCTTACACAATCAAAAGCAATGAGATCTAAAAGAAATGCCAAGCTTATACCCTCCTACATTTTTGCAATCTTAATACATAAATCCACTTTGCCCTGTAAGTGTAACTGTATCCTTGCAAAGCTTGGCAAAATAAATTGGCACAAACTTTTACATTTATAACAAAAGTTGCAAATAAAAATTTTAACCACGCTTTGCAAGGATACAGTCACAGGGCAAAGGGAATTTATGTATTAAGATTGCGAAAATGTATTAGAGTACATAAGCTTGGTATTTCTTTTAGATCTCATTGCTTTTGATTGTGTAAGGTTAGGCCATGTTAGGCTGTGTTTTTTTTTACAAGTTTTTTTTTTATATTTGGGATCTTAGCTACTGCTACTGCTACGGTCAAATTCGTCAGTTTCAATCGGCCCGTGATTCTGACCAAACGGGTGGGGCTACAACGTTCATATTTTACATGGGCATTAAGGTAATAGTGATAAAGGGTCTTTTGAAAGAAATAGTTTGCTGGAAGGCTTCCAAATAAAGGTTTCAATATAAGCCTTATACAAGAATATAACCAACAAGTAACTATAGTTACTTGACGATGATCGACTACATTGTTTACAAAAAGCAAGTCTTTGTGCCACTAGATATTTTACATCCTATTGTTAATTGGTAATTCCATAGAAATTAAATCGACTTTGATAAAATATTATATTTGTACAAATACTTTTGCAATGGAACTTGAAAAAGTAATGAGAATACACACATTTCAAAAACTTGTAAAAGTACAGCCAAACCTTACACACTCAAAAGAAATGAGATCTAAAAAAGGACCAAGCTCATTCTACCCTTCCACATTTGTGCATTCTTAATTCATAAACGTACAGCTTCCTTGAAAAGCTTGGCAAAATAGAATTTGCATGATATTACGTTTAAATTAATTAGAAAAAAGAACTTGGATGAACTATTACGTTTAAATTAATATTGCAAATTTAGTCGTTCCGATAGGTAAAATTATTCGCTCAAACAGGGTGGCAAAGGTTCACGCATACCATTCGATTCCCAACACCCACAGCTATCATTTTAAGCTTGATTAACTCAACATTTCGTTCGCCTTCATAGCGTCGCGACGCTATGAACACGACCGACGCTCAATTTTTTCGTCCGCGCAGTGACAACTTAAATATTAAATTTCTTTGTTATAAATGCACTTACAGACATCATCTTTATGTCCATGTTTTCACCATTAATCACGTTTTTAATATAGTGTAACTTGATATACGTCCAAATACATAAATATAGTCTGTTTCATGAGAAAATAGACCTCAAGATGCGTTTTTTTAAGAAAAACGCACTGCTTTCGTTTGATGGCAAAGGTAGAGTTTTTTCAAAAATAATTATTCAAATGCTCAATGTAATAGTTAATGATGTTGGCAACAAAATGGTTATCTTGAATTCGGCCATAAATATTACAGATACACTGTAAATAATAAAATACCTAAAGCTGCGCGCGGCACCCGAGTCGGGAAAAAAGGTACTATATCACTGAAAATTTTCCCTTCTAATTAAAGTTAATTCATTTTTTTTTCACTTTTGGGACCGTTATTAAGCAAATCCTGATTAGAATAAATGTAATTCAAATAAAAAGTACAGTCAGTTTCCAAAAGTGGGTCCCCATTACATTTTTTTTAAGAAATTGACGGTTTGCAAAGACAATTGTCCAGTGGATATGATTATGTTTATGTTAGATATAATTATCTCCTAGCGGGGATAAAACATAACCTGATACCCTTTTCTTTGCGGTTATAGCTGTACAAATAGTTGATTCCTGAAAAAATATGTCACAGCGTGTGACCTCAATATTTTCTTTCACACTTCCCCACTTCAATGTCAAATTACTTACTTTAAACATAGCGTTTAAGCGTTTAAAACATTTATTTGATGTTCTTACATAAGCAAAAGCATTGTTACAGGGAAATATAAAGAATATGTAGGTATAGACTGTTCCAAAAAAGGGGGTCCCTAAATGTATAATTAGTAATAAATTAATATTTATATATAAAATTGTATAAATTGTGCATTTTTCATTACAACAATTACACCATGTCCATGTACATTGTTTTGCCATTAATATACCATTACATTAAGACACAATATAATAGTAGACAAAAAGGCAATATAACTGTAAAATAAAAAATAGAAACCCTCCAAACAGTAAATGCAGATTGCTGCATGCGTTTTTCGGGTTTTCGAGTGCATAATGCCAAATCATACGTTATTTATCATTTTTATGAATATTTAGTATTATTGTTGCTTACAAAAAGAATGACCAAACGTAATTATTTATAAGATAAAAAATAAATAAAGAAGTCCAGTCTGTTCACAATATGTGTTGTCAGAGAACTCATTTGCTTCAAACATTGTTATATAATGTCTATCTCTAGTCAAAATTCCTGCAGTAGCCTATAGCATAGACATTTTGTAAGAAAAGGATAGCATATTTCGATACTTTGAAATGTATAATATAAAATTAAAAAAATATATTTTCAATCACGTCTGAGTCGATGTTTTCTTCGTTCTCCATCCTCTCTTGTACTGACATCAGAATTTGTACAAGTCTGTATTTTGCACATGTCGGTACGACGAAGATAATTACGCAATCAATACATGACTATGGAAGACATTGGCGGGGAACAATTGCATACAAAGAGTTACAGCACATCAGTTGGAGCTGGTTCAATGCTCAACCATATCTCAAGAACCGGCTTAGCTTCTGAAATCGTTGATATCTTCCATCCATGCAACTCTGGAGGAAGTATTTTTGAAAAGGATTCCTGGCTCATTTCCCTATATCAGACTGAGGTTTGCACGGTTGATGTATATATGAAGTGCGTCCTTACAAGGTGGGAGAAAAGTATGTTCTATAGTGCCCCTTTTCCGTGCAGAAAAACGAACAACGAAAAAGCGCAAATCGTTTTATTTGTTTTTCTATCTCCTCCATAAATATTACCCCAAAAACTCTTCTCACACCATCCATTGTTTCTATTCTACAATTCTTCGAAAATTGGGGAACTGAATGTTATCGGTACACTACTGTATTGACAACGTACCAAATCCTTTATCGTAGCAAGAAGAAGCTTATACTAGAATTATACTTCATGCTAATCACGCGACAGGAGTGGGATATAGACTTTGTTATTATTTGTGACGACAACGGATGTCGCCATATTGATCCTCTTCCATTTGCCATCAATCAACCAAATGGTTAACTACACTGATGTTCACTGATGTCCAAGGAGCACTTGTGGCAGAACCCTATAACATGTGCCATGTTATTTTTTGGGGACTCAGCAAGGCTCTTCGAGGCACGAGATTTCTTCATGGTTTTAAGTGTTTTGGGCAAAATGTTTGTAAGTGTCGACGCCGTTTCTTCTTGATGAATGTAATTATGACGACGATAAAAATAATTAATAAATACATAAATAAATATAATGTACAAATAAAAAAAAACATTGATTGTAATTTGTCTGCAATTAAAAACTAACCTTGTAGCCTATTTTTTTAAAGAAATCTCTTATCTTAAAAAGGGGAAACTCTTCAAAGGCGAAAATTTGGAAAAACATGAAAAACTTACTAGTAACATGCAACACACTTCTCGGGGTGCACGCATTATCTTGATGTTATACATGTTAGCGCTTTTGAAGGAAAAGGAAAGATACTGCAGCAAAAATAATACTCGGACAAACTTTTGATGTGAATCCCGAAACAATGGATGGTGTAGAAGAGTTTTGTGTATAAACTTTATGAAGGAGAAAGCAAAAACAAAAATAAACATTAGCGCATTCGTTGTTCTGCACGAAAAGGGGAAACCCTAGAATCTACCTTTGTCCCTCCTTGTAAAACGCACTTCATAAACACATCAAACGTGCAACTATCAGTCCCGATATATGGAAAAGAGCCTTGGGAAACCTTTTCCAGGAATAAATCCTTGAGATTACATTATGGAAGATATCAACCATTTCTGAAGCCGCGCCGGTTCAATTTGACTAGAGATAGCCATTATATAAAACAAAGTTTTTAAGCAAAATGAGTTCTTTTGCAAACGAATACTGTGAACAAACTGTACTTCTTTATTTATCAACTATCTTAAAAAATTACGTTTTGCGTAATTTCTTATTGTGAAAAAATAATCACTAAATTAATTAATTAATTAAAATCGAGCCCAATTTTAAACTAAGTCGGGTAGGGGGTGGGGCGTTCCCACCACATTCTTGGCTCCCCGGGCTTATCCATGGGCTAGCCATGCCTGGCGCTTCTTCCACAATAATTTATTCTTCCTCTGCATCATCTTTCTCCTCGTCACTGTCCCTTTTTCCTCAGGGACCTCCACCGTTTTGCCCTATTTTTTTGTTCTTTCCGTTCATTTTCCTGGTTAATCCTTTCCCAAGCTGCATTTTTTCCTTTGAAATCCTTGCTATAATGTCTTCCATCTCAGTCCCGGGCCTCCCTCTTTTTCTCTGTTAGTTTCCTGCGTCTTGTTCATATTGCATCTTCGGAATCCTGTTGTTTTGCATGCTCTTCATGTGTCCAAACCACCTCACCTTTCTTTCCCTAGCTTAAAGTTTAAACTCTCTACTCTAGTTCTTTCCTCATCTTCGTGCTCCTCATCTTATCAATCTTCGTAACTCCCGTTAAAACTCCTTAAAAATTGCAATTCCGCACCTTTAATTTTTTTTTTCTTCTTTACCCCCAACTGGCCCATGTCACTGCACCATATGTGAGTACCGGTACAAATATCTTTGTATATTAAAATTTTTAAAAAAATTTTTAATATCCGGTAAGTAACGGTACGATTTATCTTTATGCATTCGAGCCTTAAAGCTGCATGCAGCAATCTGCCTTTACTGTTTTGGAGGGTTTCTATTTTTTTTTTTGACAGTTATATTGCTTTATGTCTACTATTGATGTAATGAAATTAATAGCTAAAAAATGTACATGTACATGGTGTAATTGTCGTAATGACAAATGTACAATGATACAATACTTATATAAATATTTATTAACTAGTTATACATTTAGGGACCCACTTTATGGAACAGTCTATAACTACATATTCTTTATATTTCCCTGTAACAATGCTTTTGCTTATGTAAGATACATCAAAAAAAATGTTTTTAAACGCTTAAACGCTATGCTTAAAGTAAGTAATTTGACATTGAAATGGGAAGTGTGAAAGAAAATATTTTAAATGTCACACGCTGTGACATATATTTTTTCAGGAATTCAAATATTTGCACCAGCTATAAACCGCAAAGAATGGGTATCAGGGTTTTGTTTTTATTTCCCCGCTAGGAGATAATTATATCTAACATACAACTATAATCATTCCACTGGACAATTGTCCTTTTCAAACCGTCAATTTCTTAAAAATATGTAATGGGGACCCACTTTTGGAAACTGACTGTACTTTTTTTTTTTGAATTACATTTATTCTAATCAGGATTTGCTTTAATAACGGTCAAGAGTGAAAAATAATGAATTAACTTTATTAGAAGGAAATTTACAGTGATATAGTACGTTTTCCCCGACTCGAGTGGGCCGCGCGCAGCTTTGGTATTTTATTATTTTCAGTGTATCTGTAATATTTATGGCCAAATTCAAGATAGCCATTTTGTTGTTTACCCTCATTAACTATTATATTGAGCATTTGAATAATCATTTTTTTAAAAAACTCTACCTTTGCCATCAAACAAAGCAGTTGCGTATTCTTAAAAAACGCATCTTGAGGTCTATTTGATCATGTAACGGACCCGTATTTATGTTTTTGGACGTATAACAAGTACATTATATTAAAATGTGATAAATGGTGAAAACATTGACATAAAGATAATGTCTGTAAGTTCATTTATAACAAAGAAATTTAATATTTAAGTTGTCACTGTGCGGACGAAAAAATTGAGCGTCGGGCGTGTTCAAAGCGTCCGCGACGCTATGAAGGCGAACGAAATGTTGAGTTAATCAAGCTTAAAATGATAGCTGTGGGTGTTGGGAGTCGAATGGTATATGTGAACCTTTGCCACTCCGATTGAGACAATTCTCGTGAATTTGGGGTCTATCGGAACGACTAATTCTATTCTGCCAAGCTTTTCAAGGATGCTGTTACGGGACACTGTAAGTTTATGAATTAAGAAAGCGCAAATGTGAATGAGCTTGGCCCCCTTTTTTTGATCTATTTCTTTTGAGTGTGTAAGGTTTGGCTGTATTTTTACAAGTTTTTGTTATGTGTTTTTTATTACATACATAAATTCTGTTTGTTGTATGTTGTTCTGCATTAAAATATCTGTTCATGTGCATTTTAAATTCTCGTATGTAGTTTCAATTTTTTTCCAGAGCGTTGAAGGCTTTCATCTTAGTTTGAGTGCTTACGAGCGTGCCGTTGTACATGTCTGTCCCCGTGAAGGCTCTTGCCCGCTTTGAGGACATAGTTATTGATAGTAGCATCATTGAGTTCTCAATGGCAATGGTAGCATCAATGATAGTAGTTGCGTAAAAATTTGCCTCTGAAAACCCCCCGCCCCGATCCCTACAGCCCAGTCGGGGAAAACTTTTACATCAATGTTTGGGGTTCGTTGGTGTATTTTAGGCTTAAAATATTTTCTTTCTAAGTTTTAAGTATTTTAAGATGCCAAAAAAAACAAAGTCAAACAATATGATGAGTGACCTGTGAAACGGAAAACCTCCCAATGTGAATCGGCGCCACGGTTTTTCGGCGCCTTCGTGTTTAAATAACCGGAAATGGAAGTTTCTTACCGACAGTAACAGGAAGTTTCCTTTTCCGGCATACCGGCACTGTCAAAATGAAAAAGGACTTCAACCGTAATACACATTTGGGGTTTTTGTAAGTTTTGATAATGTAAAAGACTAAAAATAAAAGTTTATTACGCTG
>JAMZAV010007709.1:0-31632 GCA_024449915.1 Sweltsa coloradensis | reverse complement strand
GATTTGTCTTTGGCACTCATGTATGCCGTTATCACAGCATTCACGGAACACAACATGTTAAAGGCGTATGCGACAGAATGTTCAAAGCTTCTTGTTCTTTCACCTACATTGGAAATAACAAAACCATCGTGTTATGTGCAGTGCGATATAGCACATTTCGTTAAACTACTTGTTAGTTGGCCTTGTTTTAAAAACAATAACTTTTGAATCAAAGACTTTTTTGTTCGAGCATTATGTCAAGTGGCACAGGCCACTGACATCAACGAAATTGAAAAAGAATTGTTGAAAGCCATATTTACTGTTGCCTTTAAGTGAGGCCAAGGAGTCGATTTAGAAACAAACTATACAACGGAATGTGAAATAAGCAAGAGTTGGCTTTAAAATCGAATAAGCTTCGGTGATAAGATCAACATTGAGGATTTCTTTGAACAGTCTGCCAGTGATGCTGGACGCAGAACCTCCTGCAGTAGAGGACTCAGATTTGCTTGACACGTCATCCTTCAAAACGTGGGCAGCCACAATCGTAATCGTACAGTACAGTCGTACATACTGCGTACAGTCTAAGAAGCTTAACCTGCTAACGCCTGCGGACGCCAAGTGCATCGAGTGTGAGAATAACTTAAAGGATTCCGAGCATTTCTTGTGAGTTTACATTTGTTTATTTTATTTACTAGGAATGACAAAACCAGAGTTAGTTAGTTAGTTATTAGGGTTTAAGGGCACACAACACTAAGACTGATTGATTGGATATTGCATAACGTCTCATATATATGCCCTTTGCCTAATCGAGACGAAGGGAGGGACGTAAGGGGTGACGCGGGGGGACAAGGGGTGGACAGGCCTGTGCTGGTCATTCTCCAATGATCTCATCATCCCGCGAACTATATCTCACCGGCTCAAGTTCTTACGGCCAATTAGGAATGGATACCACGAAGCAAGTCTCTGTATCCTCTCGATTGGTATGGGATGCAACATCACCAATAGTTGGAGTTTCGTGTGGATCATTCCACACGATTGCTCTTAAAGAGGATGGCACGGTTTGGTGTTGGGGAAGGAATCATTAAGGTCGGCTGTGTATCGGCGATGCTGATATTACTGAAACAACCACTCCGTTGAAGATTACCGGACTTGAGAACCACTCCTCCATCTGTCAGGTCGTTGCTGGTCAATTCAACACCGCCGTGTTGACAGATATTGGCGACGTATTTGTATGCGGTTTTGGTCTTTACAACCAGCTCGGGCGGGGAAATATGAAAAATCTTCATGTCCGGACTCTAGTCCGGAGACGGCCAGAGATTACCGTCGAACAGATTTAGTTTGGAATGCGCTATTGTGTAATGTCTGTTGTATTCCAAAACAATGAACATCTAACTGGACCCGGAGCAATCACAAAGGAACTCAAGGTAACAGAATGAGTTATATAAAGGTGCGTACAACAATGTGTTATCAATTGCCGACGAATACAAGAATAGCAAAGCATGCCGATATCCTTGACAATCTATTGATGTTGGAAACAAATTTGGATCGATTAGTCAATACCAAATTAGAGTTCGTTATACAGAGGAAGCCCCTGGTTTCAGAATAATGAGATAAATCTATGCTCAATAAAAGGGAACAAATTAAAACATGTATATTATTGATGATGACAATGACTGACGTTTTAAATAGGAACCAGATTGACAAGCTAAACAACGTTAGAAGAATGAGTTTCGTGTGGTTAGGGAGGCTGAAAATGGAGTAATAATAAATTTCCAGCCCACACAACTGACCTTCTTCAACCACTAGACAAGTGCTGCTTCAAACCATTTAACAATATTTGGGAACTTCGAGTGATCGAGTCATCAGATGATGATGCAACCAAATCAAAGTGCCAATTACGTACCAAAATCTGCGTTCTTCAAGGGGAGTTAAAGCACGTTAAGCAGCAATTTAGACTATATAAAAATCTTGCTGCCACCTCTGAAGGTAGTCATTGATTATCTTAAAATAGGCTATCATCCTTTGTAGTAGGTACTTGTAGTAGCCCAATTTCATGGGAATGTGTGGAAAGATAATTAACATTTGTTATAGCTCCAGGCCTGGTGGGAAATAAATAAATGAGTTTTAAGAGTGTTCACGAGACAGACATGTACAGGGCACGCTCGAAAGCACTCAAATTCTTATGTACGCAAATGTAAGTGAGAAAGAGTCAAGGTCAAAATCTGTTTAAAGTGGATCCACAAAAAAACTTAACACTTAAACATAAGGTCTTAGTGCGTAGTAAAGTAAAGTTGAAAATTTTTCAACTTTCTTACGCGCTTAAACAGTGTCTTATGCTATTATTTACTACAATTCAGAAATTAAAAAAGTCCGCCCCAACCGGGTTCGAATCCCGAATGAGAAAACGTTTTTACTTTTTTTAACTCATCCTATTGTTATTGTTTAATCGTAATTTATTGTTAATTTAATTATTTATTTGAACCGAACATAACATTGCGGTTTACGGCCACTTCATTTCATTCTAAATTTTCCTGTAAAAAGCCAAGCATTTGATTCCATCATGCTATCAAGATCTTCTTGTAAACTTAATGAAATCTTTGTAATTTAAATCTGCATTTTTAAAAGGCTACGCATAGCCCTAGAAAAACAAAAACAGTGTTATTTTTAAGGTTTTAGTAGCTTTGATGTTATAATGGACGAAATTTTTATGATTAATGAAATTGCGGACCTTGAGGATGCCGAAATCGCAGCTGTCAATATGCATGATCGTTTTCGCAATTGTTTAAATGCATTTGAATCTCTCTCCAAAACAAAATTCATAAAATATTTTCGGTTAAGTAAACCTTTGGTATTAGATGTAATAGAAGAGCTGTCAGAGTTCATAAAGCCGCTTTCAAGAACTTCATCAATTGATATTAAAAACTAGGGTAATTCAAGTAATTACATATATTGGCCGCGGCCGCTCGTTTGGCGCTGCCATCTGGCGACCAGATATCCACGTTAGAGGCGTACACCGGTGCGCCGCCACTTGTAGGCGCGGGACCGCCAGACGGCGTGATCGACTCGCCACAGTCGGCAGTGGCGGGGATGTCGTCACGTGGTTGCACGCGACGTCACGCGTCGGCTCTGGGACCCGCACCCGCTGAGGCGGTCTAGTCTGCCGCACACAGAAAACACAGAAAAAAAACAATCTGGATATTTTCTTCGGTGTAGTGATAAGGAATCTTTGCTTCGCTCACTACGCTCGCTACGTTCATGCAATAATGTGTTTATTGCTAAATTAATAAATAATAATATAAATAAATCCAATGACACAAATGAAAGAATTTATTATTCCTTTCAAGGAATAAGGAAAAGGAAAACCAATGCACTGCAGATCCACTTAAATGGTGGCAAGAAAATGGTTGCAAATACCCACGGCTGGTACAAGTTGCCCGAAAGTTTGTGCATTCCAGCATTGCAGGTAACAAAATACAAATCTGAAATGAAAAGTAAATGCCCGCACCAGGAGATCCTCTATCTTAATGCCCAAAGCATCGTAGCAAACAAAGATCAAATTGAGAATCTGGTCCAAAAAAACAAACCGTTGGTTGTTGGACTCGCAGAAACTCACCTTAGTTAAGATATCGAGGATTGGGAAGTGGATATGCATGGCTATCGTCTGTGTGGGGTTGACTTTTCAAGTCGACACACTGGTGGAGTACTTTATATGTGTAAGAAATATCTCTTTTGAAGTCATAGAGACTTGCTCTGTTGATAAATGTCATTGGTCACTGACAATAAGATGCATTGGGGGATACCTTGCCAATTGTGTAATCAATATTATTTACTCTTCACCTAAAGTAAAAACGTGTGACATAATTAAGTTCCTTGCCTTGGCTTCCTTGATGGCTATTCAAGACAGAGTGATTGCGACGAACAATTATAAAAAATACATTATACAAGATGCGACAGTAAACGATCAATGTAGAAAATGTAGTGTAAGGGGTGAAACAATCGAACACATAATATCCGGGTGCCAGGCACTATGTCAAAACAGATTACCTCTACAGACATAACCAAGTGGCTAACATTATTCATCAAAAACTAGCAATCAAGTACAACCTCATTGACACACACACACCTTACTACAAATACAAACCAGAGAAAACACTAGATAGTAAAGATTTCAAATTATATCACGACCGCACAGTTATAACAGACCAAACTATACATCACAACAAACCGGATATAATAATAATTGCCTTTGTTGCCATGTTCCTTCGAAGAGTCGGGGGAGCCTCCACATTCGCAGGATCCCTTCCAAGAGCCGCCGGGACAGGCCTGTGCTGGTCGAACCAGCCACAAGCGTATGGGGAGGGCAGGGGTTCCCCCACGTCGTGGTCGTCTCCGTCTGTGTCATCATCCGTCCGTGTTGTCATTGTTGTCGCCGTCGGGGAGGTAGTCAAAGGGAAGGGGAAAGTGATCGTGCCTCTAACAAAGAAACCATTTTTATCAAATTCAGTGAATAAATAGCGGTTTACAGACTGACGGAGCATAAAATTGAAAAAGCAGTCTGAAGCATGTGTCATGCAAACAACGACGCAGATCTCTTAATTGTACACAAAACAGTTGAAGTGCATCAATCAACAAAGTGAGATCTTCTAACGAATTTTCTGTTTGATCAAGTGTCAAGTGTAACTCAGGATATGATCCGAAGATTTGTAAGCAATTAAAAACTTATGCACACCATAATACAGTGCAATTTTTGTCTGTAGGTGTACCCGACTCGTCGTTAGCCCTTTACTTACAGAACCGCAAACCCAAGTCAACACAACTGCAAGAAATAAGTCCTACTTCCAGTGCCAGTACCACCGTACCAGAAGAGAGGGAGTCGACATGGGAGGAGGCCATGCATTTGATAACGTCATCTAATGACCTGCTGCTCAACTCGCCTGAAGACGACCGTCAACTGTTGGACACGCGTCTTGTCACATGAACTGACTTGACTTGACTGACTGATCTGTGGTAATTGAAGATTTTGTGGGCATATGCTTAGATACAGTAAGTAGTTGACATCAAAAACAGAGATTGAAATAGCACATAAACTCACTTTGCACCATTAAAATGTCAAAGAAGCACCTCGTCAAAAAGTGAAAACTGCTGCGCAGTTATTTTCAAATTCTGTATCTAAGGCACTAGAACGGAGTGGTAAACAAGGATTAATAAAATCAGCTAATTGGTCCGAAAGTGCGCAATAGTTAAAAACCGTAAACGATTGGTTTGACATATTTAATACCCGTTGTCCAGATACTGTCGGCAGGGAACGAATGCACGCTTACGGAATAAATTTTGAAGTGCATAACGGAATTTTGACTGAAATGTATAATCTGATTTCACAAATGAGAGTCAAAAACCGAAAAAATGTACTGCCATTTCAAAATGGCGTCCTACTTTCGATTAAGTCCCTGCAGCTTCTGCAGAATGAATTGGAACGTTTGTATAGCTTAAAGTATATCATAACATATCGACTGAACCAAGACGTGCTGGAGAATTTGTTTGCAGCAATAAGTGCTGCTGGCCACCGACACGACCACCCACTACCAACCGAATTATTACCAAGCTTATTATTGCCAGTGTAGTGAAACACAATATGCAATCATATTAATTTCTGTATTTTTTATAAAAAGGTACCAATGCTACTTTTATAATTCAATGCCAGTGTAATGTTGATTATTTACAGCTATCCTCTAAAAAACTCTGATCACCTGACCGGCCCAATACTTTGGCCCAATTAAATCAAAAGATAACACCTTGAAACCTTCTCCAACATAACGTATTCTTATAATAACTATAATTATCACCATATTGATAAGAAATAATAAAATTTATTGTAAATTTACAGTAATGATGCAGATAAAATAATATGCAGAAGAACAATATGATTAAAAGCCAAATGGTTTCAATTTGTTTTCATTTGACGTGTCAATTGATCATCCATCCACAGACCAGTCAATTACCACTAATTTATCATTGTGTCTAATTTAACTAACACTAATTTGACAAAACAAATTACCATAGAAGATGCCTTCCATGCATAAAAATAAGGTAAAATAACTGAAGATCAGTTGTGTGACTGAGTGGGTAGACTCTGAATACAGATTTATTTATTTCAGTTGGCTGGAAATGGAATAATAAATTATTCTCAATTCTGATCTTTAGTTACAACTTTTATTCCATCTCCAAAATTAAATCTATTTTTCTATCAAACCATTTATATTTCAGGGAGTGAAACTCTCCACGAGGACTTTGATGGCCCACACATTGAAATCTAGACCGAGAACGACGTGATAAAACGAAGACACTTTAACCTGATAATCATATTGCGTGTATGGTTTTATTAGAACATTATACTGATGGTAGACAAGCGATGAAAAGAAAAAAATATTATTTGCTTGAAAATAAATATATTTTGTGTGAATTAAATTTGGTTGACCAAAAAAATACTTCAAAGGGGAATTTTTGAAAGCTTTTTTTTTAAGTTTGAAGGCTCACTGTCCAAAAAACGGGTTCTCTCAGAAGCGAGTACAATTGGATTGGATATTGCTTTACGTCTCATATTTATGCAACTTGGCTAATCGAGACGAAGGGAGGGACGTAAGGGATGACGAGGGGGGACAAGGGGTGGACAGGCCTGTGCTGGTCAGAACCAGCCACAAGCATATGGGGAGGGCAGGGGTTCCCCCACGTCGTGGTCGTCTCCGTCTGTGTCATCATCCGTCCGTGTTGTCTTTGTCGTCGCCGTCGGGGAGGTAGTCAACGGGAAGGGTTTCCCCGACGACGACCCAGAGCTCGCCATTAGTTTCAGGGAGTGAAACTCCCCTATTCACGGGCCAAACCGCGAGAAGGTGTCGAGTTGGAATTTAAAGGCAAGAGGCGACAATTTTACAAAGAAGAATTTCAGTATGTTGCTCACCAAGAATTATCGTTAGGGCGGACATATGGCAAAGAGCGTTTCTTTTGTTATGTCCCCATAAAAACACACTATCCAAGCTCTATTGAAGATAAATATGTGCAAGAGCAATGACACCCTTATTAAAAACGATTCAAGAATTTTGCGGGACATTTCTGATGGCACTATTTTTAAAGAAAAACTAACTTTTTCTAGAAGAACGTGGCACAAACATGACCAAGGTGTTTATTAAATTCGTTGATCGTCGCGATGCCAACACACTGCTACCTTTGCTACAGGAGGAACTAGTGCATCCGGGTACAACAGTGCTAAGTGACGGTTGGGGGGCCTACCTGGACATTAACAACTTGCCAGAAGGACACCATCATTGGTTTGTAAATCATTCGGAAAACTTTGTGGCGCCAAACAATCCTGAGGTACACACGCAATCAATCGAATCCCGACATCAAAACTGAAAGCAAGACACAAAGAAGAGTATGGAACACACCGGGTTCTCCTAGCGTCCTACATGGATATGTTTGTATGGAGAAGGTTGCATGCGGGTCCAGATGTAATGTTTCATGCCTGTTCACAAATGCGACATATTTATCCGGTAGAATCAATTTATTAAACATTCGATGAATGAAGTAGGTGTGAACTGGGTATTTGTCACCACAACACCTTTAACGTCGCTATTTTAAATATGGAGGAACTTTTTATGGAAAAGTACTTTCGTTCAAAATAGCAACGTTAAAGATTTTGTAGTTTTTTTTATATCTTTTCACTACGGTCATTGAACATTTTCATAATCTTTCGGCTTTGGCCGGTTGTCTGTGAGCATAATAAAACCCGGGGAAAATGTGCATATATGCATATAACTTCGTACCACCACAGATTACCCACTTCAGTAGGCATGCATACCACCACAGATTAATAAGCACTGCGGTAGGCGTATCGTAGGCTACAACCCAGAATTGGAAGTAGGCCTATCTATTGTGTACCCTTTGGATATAGGATACACAGGGGCCTATGTGATGCCATACCTTAAATTACTTGCCTAATATCTAGGCCTATGTAGGCCATAGATTGAGACATATGCCTTATATAACTAATAATGGATTTCATTTATTTTTTCTAGATTGAAGATAATGGCAACTCCTTGGCTGGCCAACAGATCAGCCATATTTTTACAGTTGAAGAGGTGGGCCTGGCACTTTGTCAAAATACTGTGACTAAACAAGAGATAAAGCCAAAATCAAAGATCACAGTCAACCCACCAGCTTTGGCAAAAGAAGTGTCGTACCCTTCACCCCTGCCAGAGCTCAGCCCATTTTTGGCTCAACAAAACCAAATGAGAAAATATTCACTACACTTTGTGAACGAGTGTGGCCTTTTTTTAAGCTCCCTTACTAATGAGCGCCCTACCTGTAGGAACCACGAAAAATTTTCCCGGGCAATAGTAAATGCATATCCTGAGTTTCAGGACCATGCAACACTAAAATCAAATGTAAATATTTGCATACCATATCAAAGTAAGCACTTCCAATCTATGTAGGCCTATAAAAGTATATTTGCTTGTTTATTTGATTTTGATTTTTTTGTAGTAATTTGTCAATCCAGGAAGCCAGCATGGAGCAGCTCACAATACTCAACCTCCTTTGGAGAAGCCTCGAGGTTTGCCATGCATAGAGATGCACGACCTCCTTAGCCTGAACGAGATACTTAAAGACAATGGGGATATGAACAAGAAGGTAAGGGAAAGTTCTGCTGTTTATACTGGTTTATTTTAAATTTTCTATGCCTCGGTTGCCAACCACTACCTAATTTATAATGCCTGCCAGATTGTGCCTGCCACTTGTGTGTGTCTCCTACTGTTTGCAGCTAACTGAGCTACAAAATTGACATGCCAAATAAGGCAGCAAAACCATGGTACTTGCAAGAGACAGACATTTTACCGATCATTCATTTAGAAATTCTAGTTACTGAACTGAAACTTTGTTATTGCGGAATGAATTGGAAGTTTGAACTTAATAAAACGATATTGTAGAAATCCAATCATATTCTTGGCTACTTTTCTTAGTAGGCGCAATTTTGTTAAGCTGAACAACCTAGCAACAATCTACTACCTGTACATGCAGTACCCCAACCACACATCTCCACCACTCCCACTAACATCAACACCTGCACTAAGACCTCAGTAAAACAACAACCCGAGCACAGAAACCGGCCACAATTGTTGTGTGTTGAGGCCCTTATCCCACACTGAACAGAACATAACACTTTCAGAACATCAATTTACAGTATGTACGGACGGAGAACAACACTGATATAACGAACGCTTCCCTGACAAGCAGGGCAGAATGCAGTGCGAACAAAGCTTCCAGTCTGGACAGAACAGACAACCTCCTGACGTTAACAAACATCAAACAGAATGATGCGAGGAGATAAACAGTCAACACTTGCTCCAACAACACATTCAACAGCAATGGAAGCTAACTCCTTGTGCTGGGGAGGCCCAACAAGAACACACCGAAGAGGAATGACAAAACACGTCCGACTGAAACAAGAACAACGGACCGACTGCGAGGCGAGGCTGCCGCTGTGCTGAGTGAAAATAGCAGTTAAAAGGTGCGGGGCGGCGAGGTCATATCGATGCTGTTCGTCAGATTCATTATAGATTTTTAAAAATTACATTGGTGGCAAGAACACATGAACTCCGAGGGTTGTAATTCAATGGTTATGAGTGAGTCATCTACATGTGTAGCAAGGTTCATTTTCTGTTATTGCGGACCTACTGTATCACGGAGCATTCACGTCACACACATAGTACCTGTTGTTTAGAGTTTGTTAGCTAGTGTTGTTTAAGGGAATTCAACAGTAGTTATCTCTGCCCCAATGATTTATTGTTGTTGTCGTATTTTGGTGTAAATATATTATATCTACAAAATAAAGTATTTTTAGTTTGAATTTGTTGTTGTAATTTTACTCGTTGTAGACTTTTCAAACCTTGTTAATTATAATTAATGTTCTCCTATTTGCAATCCACTCTAAGTAAACCGGGTACCTCCTTTGTGTGACCTCACACTTAACACAACCAGACACTTTCCGAACATCAACCCCTTGGACTGTACGGACAGAACAGACAGTCATCAACACTCACATTACGAACACTTTCCTGACAAGCAGGACGGAATAAAGAGCGGACAAACCTTCCAGCCTGGACAGAACAGACAGCCTCCCGAAGTTAACAAACGTTAAAGTTAACGATGCGAGAACAATAACAGTAAATATTTGCTCAAACAACACGTTCAGTGTGGCATTTAATTGTACTATTGCAATAATATTCAAAATTTTCAAATAATAATATTGCCTTAAGCATGGATTTTATCTGTTATTATAGATGAAGCTTCTGTAACACGTCGCATTTCATGTCCCACACATTTGTTTCGAGACCAGAGATGAAGATAGAACGACATGGGAAAGCTCAATGTTATCCCACACAGAACAGAACCGAATACGTTTCTAGCATCAACCCCTCGGTCTGTATAGAGCACAGCACTGAGATAACGAACACTCCCCTGACAAGCAGTGCAGAGCACAGAGTGAACAATCCGTTCCATCTGGACAGAACAGTGACCTCCGAGGTTAACACACATTAAACAGAACGATGCGAGGACAAAACAGCCAAGACTTGCTCAAACAACTTATTCAGCATTAAAAGAGCAATGGCAGTATTCCTGGAACAAGATAGAAAACAATAAATTGTGCCAAATCAAGAATAGCACGGCAGTCTGGATCTCTTCACGTCGCTCCTCTCGCCGTGAAGAAGTGGTTCTTACTCGTTTAAGAATCGGGCACACATACCTCACTCACGGATATCTTCTAAGAGGTGAAGATCCTCCCAGTTGTGATGAGTGTGGTAAAGTTTTAACTATAAAAACACGTTTTAGAAACCTGTACAAAATATAGTAGTGATAGAAAACAATTTAAATTAAAGCCTTCCCTCAAAGAAATTTTATCAGACAGCTCTACGGCAAGCGATAATGTTAATACTTTCTTACATAAAAAACCTTTTAAATAAAATTTGAAGTTCAACTGAACTGAACTTTTACGTATATATATATATTTTTTTTTAAAAATTAATAGGGAATTGATGAATTTATTACACGGTTGTGTGGGACCAAGGAAGGCCGTTTGCCAATGGAAGACGGTAAGATAACCGATGATTCTACTTTTATATTATAGGCCTAAAAGGCTATTGAGGCGCGTGCCAATATTGAACGACTTTGAAATTGATGCAAGCTGAAAAAATAAACCAAATACCAATTGACTTCACTAACAAGCAATCCCAAGCCCAGTGTAAACAGTAGATTGGTTTTCTTGAGATCAGTTTACTCGTTTAATATTTGGCACGTAGCTAAACCTACAAACATAATACTGGTACCATTTAAATGTACGGCGCGTATAGGCCTAGGTATAGGCCCTAGATCTAAACAAGGGCCAATGCCTATATAGCTTGACGCAGCTGATTATATGCATATGAAACTAAAGCCTGACCTAAAACTACTTTTATAGTTTTGCATCCCTATCTAGGTAGATAAGCCGAGACTAAATTTTAGCGACAACTATGTAGGCCCTAGGTACCTATAATGAGGTATAATAGGCCTACAAAATACAGACATTCTAGGACTGGCTAGCCTGATCCCTTGTGCCCCTAAAGTTAGGACACAAAAGCTTTGCCACGAGCATTGTTTTTAAAAGTAGGTTGGAAAGGCATTGCATTTATTTGCAGTTTTGGATATCGTTACATAGTTAATTTCATTTTGATAACAACTGCAATATCAACATTGTCAAGAATTTTACGAACAAACACAATACCTAAATATACAAAGATACCGATGTCATACAAACAAAACAATTTACTCTTTGACTATAGCCTAATACAATTATAATTGCAAGGATACTATTATACACTTCGTTGTATAATTGTTTCGTTGTTTTGCACATGAGTGTTAGTCATCATTAATAAAAAGTATATACATGTAGGCCTACATAATAATAGCCTTACCGGGAACAATAACTTGATTTAGTACAACCATCTTAAGTTGAATTAAAATAATAAAATAAAATTAGGCCTATAATAAAAAGTATTTTCATACCTTGTTCAAAAGACACATATAGTATAATAATGACGTGGGGGGGGGGGGGGGTAAACTAAGCTGAATCGGGAGTTGTCACTGATTTCAATCATCAATATTTAGTTTTAGTATTTTATTTTAACATTATTGATTGTTCCCAATTCTCCATAGCCATAATAAGATGCATATAGGTAGTAAGTAGGTTTTATTTCCAGACACATCATAAATACTTTATGATGACCCCTAACTTTATATTTTCTGGGATAAGTTTCTTTTAGGCCTACTTACTCCCAATCCCAAACAAATAAACTTTTTTATTGTGGTGTTTGGAAAAGGTGCAATTGCTTAATCAAGCAGGATGCAATTGGGAGATACTCAATCACAATTATTTATTCTACCCGAATAATAATTAAACTTAATAATTAATGGAATAGTTAACCATTATAGCTTTAGTTTGTACATATCATAACAATTTTACTGTAGGTCTAATGTTGGCTGTTAATAAAATTTGAATGCCTCGTAGGCATATGCAAGAGAATGCGAATGAAACGAGAGAACCAGTATTTTGTCTAATTTTTCTTATGGACCGAGATTTGTTTCAATTTAAGGCAGTACATAAAGAAGTATATAGGACAAAAACAAGACCTAAGGGACACATAAGACAAACAAATAATAATATAATGAATTAAAATAAGACTTAGGTCTAAATAGTAATCTAAAAAAATAATAATATAAATAAAGAAGACATACGACAAAGAAATGGACCTACCATTACATTACATATTAGTCATACTCATGCATTAGTTTAAATTTGCCCATTAATTAATTTCAGTCTTGGAGGGACATTAAGTGCGTTGCCAAAAGAAAAGGAGCCGAATATGTAAAACGTGTAAATCAATCTGGAACGGCTGGCCTGACAAAGACACAACAACTATCAAAACTTAACTCTCAGGTGTTGGATATTCTGGGGCCAACATTTGTTTGTGGCGATCCTCAAGGGGAGAAAGAAGTGGGATTTCCGGTACCGGTAAGTTAAATGAAGAACACATTATGTTTGTAAGTCAATTTTATTAATTAAAAATTTGTTTAAAATACAAACAGAGAATATTTTTTTGTTACACATTCTTATATTTTTTGTTTAATAGACTGTAGACCTACCTGAGACAGCTGCTACTAGTATTGGTAATACTAATCCAAGTATTGTTCTCTATCTCATCTTACTAACTTTGAAATGTCGGAAAACGAATTCAACAAAAAGGCTAATTCGCGCAGTTGTGAGGGGACAGATTATTTAACAATAACAACAATGTATCAATGAAAGCCCGAGGGAAGTGGCAAGAAAACTCAGCACAAAAACAGGGCGACCTTTTGTGTTTCAAGGCTCTCATCCCACATTGAACCGAACCTAACACTTTCCGAACATTCCCCTCAGGCTGTAAGGACACAACAGATGGAGTACAACAATGTCGAGAGCATCCCTAACAAGCAGAGCAGAATGTAGAGAGAACCTTCCAATCCGACACCAATCTGACATCACTGACCAAACAAAAATCCCACAGGCTGTATGGACGGAACAAACGGGGCGCAATACCGAGATAACAAGCACTTGACTGACGAGCAATACAGAAAAGGGAGTAAAAAAACTTTCAGTCTGGACAGAACAGACATTCTCGTTACGGTAACACACACAAAACAAAACGTTTTCAGTAGTAACAGAAGCAAACTCCTTGTACTGTGGAGACCAAATAAGAACAGAACGAAGACAGTAGAAACGACACCCGACACTTCCCGTCAACAGGTGACGTCATCAACCTGTGCGATTTTCCCGCCATAAAACATAGAAAATTACGAAAAAAAAAAAAAAAAATCTTTTTCGGAATTCAAAGAGACATTACCAGCGACAATACGTGTTGAATAATGGAATCCATGGAGAGTACCATGGACGGTGCGAGCCAATACGTCCACCTACCACTACCACGAGACGGGATATGGCGTTGTGCCCACCCATACTGTGCATTGGGCATACAAAAGCAGAGGATGGGTCGACCCCATGCGTCGACGTATGCAAGGAATGACGACCTCACTAAACACCTGAGGGTGCATCACCGAATGATGTTGGCGTACAGATGCGTACGCCACAACGTGAACTACGGAGACCTGAGGTCCGCCAAGAGGCACTGGCTCCACGAACACAAGGGAGAAGCAATGGACTCGTGTCCCCCGAGAGGGGCCACAAGAGGGAACTCGGCCAGGACGCAGAGACGCAGTACCAGGGACGACGACAGCTCAGACGACAGCTCCGAGACTGGAACAATGGCCTGCTCCTCAGCTAGGCTAGACGGGAACAAGACACCTCCAACTGGCGGGGACTTATTTTGTCTTGAATTGCATTATTTTCAATTATATTCATGTACATACATACAAGTGTCAGGAATGTGAAGGAAAGTTGAGTGTAAAGCTATGGGTGGGGTTTTTGTATGTTCGGGCGCACTAGATGAAGTTAAAAGTCAGCTGGATGAAGGTATTCATTGATGGTGTAGGAACAATGCTCTATTAGAAATGATTTCAATGTGTTTTTGAAAGAGTCTAGTGATTGTATGTTTTTAATTTCTTGTGGTTTGGTAGATGATTGTAGATTGTTAGACATTGGTAATGAGGTCCTTTGGAGAAACGCGTTGTATTGTGAGTTGGGACAAGAATTTTTTATTGTGATCGTGTATCATGGTCATGAATAGTTGAGTTTAATTTGAAGAGGTGAGGGTTTGATTTGATAAAGACTGCTGCAAGTTGTATTAAAGTACTTGCTAAGGTCAAGATTTTTTGGGTAGGAAAGATATTTTCTACACGAGGTACGCCAAGAGGCTCCTACTATAATTCGAATGGCCCGTTTTTGTAATCTAAAAACTCTTATAGCTTGTGGCGAGTTTCCACAGAAAATAAGTCCGTACAATATGTGTGAGTGGATGTGAGCATGGTATATGAGAATAAGGACGTTGTGGTTGACTAGGGCTTTTATTCTTCTGAGGAGGAAACAACCACTCTTTATCTTTGAGCAAACAGAGTTTATGTGGTCTGCCCAATCAAGGGTGTCAGTCATATGTATACCCAGGAACTTGATGGCGTCAGAGCAGGCAATGCTCTTAGATGAGATGCGAATGAGGAGGCTTTCGGTGGATGGAATTACTTGTGAGTGGAAATTTAAATACACCGTTTTTGACGGTTGAAGAGAAAGAAGGTTTTTGTTGCAGTATTGTGACATTATGGAAGCTTGTTCGTTGGACATTTGTGAGAGTGGTGCTAAAGATTTTCCTTTTTGCGCTGTGAGTATATGGCTGAAATCATCGACGTATTGTGTTAGTGTACCAGCGGTGAAACATTCTGGCATATCGTTGACATAAAGGAGGAAGAAGGGTAAGAAGAATGTAAAGGGTGGTAGGTGTTAGTTTTGAGTTTGCGGATTTCGACTATTTGAGACCGTTTAGATAGGTAAGAGGAGATCCAGGAGTGGGCCTGGCCCCTGATTCCCATTGATTCTAATTTGCATAGTAGGATGATATGATATGATACGTAATTGTAATTTTTTCTGTGAATTGTTATTTCAGACTCCACTACAGTGGCCTACACTCATTGATGAGCTAAACGAGTACCTAACTGAACCACTGCTAGACGAGGACGAGAATGTCAATGAAAACATTGTGATGACCTATTGGTCAGTTTCAAAGTTCCAGATATTAAAGAAGTTTGCCAGAAAATACCTCGGAACCCCTCCAGCCACTGTTTTTTTCGGAAAGGCTTGTCAGCACGTCGGGGATAATTTGCGATCGCAAGAGAAGTCGGTTGGACCCCGAGCGTGTTCGGCAAATTGTGTTTTTGTGCAAAAATCTACCCTTGGTTAAGTACACGTACTAACCCCCTATTAAACACCTATTTCACCTATTTTTAACTTCTAAGGTTTTTGTTTTACTTGCCTTAAGGCCCATTCACAACCACTTAGCGCACGTAAATTATAGAAATTAACAAGTTGGCCATATTGAATTCCCATAAGACTGTTCACATCCAATTACCGCCAAGCGTGCGTGGCGTGAAAGTTGAACCAACTTCAACTTTTTCGTTAATTTGAGTAATTTTCCTAAGTTTGCGCATGCGCACAATACCCAAATACCCGCGCCGCTCCTATCAACGAGTAAAAGTCCGAGAGGCAATCAGAAACAAGGAGCTAGAAAGCATGGATCTAGACGCCCAGATGCTGGAGCTTATCAAAGATCTGGACCATACCCTACTAAGCTGCCTGACTGAAGACCTCCAACCATTAAAAGCAAAGGCCGAAGGCCTGGTTGAACGGTTCGCCGACGTCCTTAGGGAAGTCGACACTCATAACGAGGAACCGAAACAGACCAACTCCCAGAGGAAAGACCACAAGGCGAATAAGCGCATGGGAATGGCAAAAGGAGGCAAAGGGAAGAAACGCAAAAACAAAAGGCAGGGTATAAGGGGCCGGCTAAACAGGGTCGAGCGCAAACGCACGGAGTATGCAATCACCCAACAGCTGTATAAAGCCACACCTAAAACCCTCGCCAGCCATATCATCGGCAACCAGACGGTTCAGCTCACGGAGGATAAGGTAACTCCACCCGCGGACGACGTCTAAGATCTCTATTCGAGTCTTTGGGGCGCGGGTCGGGATACGTCTAGTGAGGGAGCGAAGTATTTTGTTAAAGACCCGGAGATCGAGGTGCGTGAGATCGACCATATCTCTCGAAGTGTTCGATCGCATCCACGACACAAAGCGGAAAAGCGCACCTAGTCCGGACATGCTGAAACGGCACCACTTGGGAATCCCCGGTGCCGTGGACGGTCTTTACAAGATATTCACCCTCATGGACATCCTGGGGTTCTATCCTACGTGCTGGAAATTAAATCGTACCACCCTGATCCCGAAGCCTGACAAAGACCTGGACCAAGCTAAAAACTGGCGCCCTATAACTATAGGGTCGCTGCTAGGGCGCATTTACTCTGGTATCCTCGATCAGAAACTGCGAACCCTGATATCATTCCATTCAAGCCAAAGAGGTTTCACCTCTGGCAATGGATGTTATCGTAATATAGCACTCCTGGACAGCGTCATGAGTCACGCGAAAAAGGAAAAGGGGAGTACAATTATCCAAACCGACATCTCCAAAGCATTCGACACCATTCCTCACTGGGCTATAGAGCGTGCACTAGAGACCAAGGGTTTGGGCTTCAATACTATCCAGACAATATCTCGGATGTACGATGGAATTATAACAGCCATCAAATGCGGAGAAACAACAGTGAATATCGCGATAAAAAGGGGTGTGAAGCTGGGAGACCCGCTAAGCCCCCTGATATTCAACTGTATTATGGACTCGATCCTAGCGGCCATTGGAACCCTGGGAGTCTGTGTCAAAAATGCCGATGAGGAAATCTCTGTGCTGGCCTTCGCAGACGACCTCGTGCTCACGGCCGCGATCGCGGACGGAGCACACGAGCAATTACAGCTGCTCGACCTCTTCCTGAGTGATCTTGGTATGACACTGGATGTTGCTAAATGCAAAGTGCACCAAATCATTGCAGGGAGAGGAACATGGTATGTCGGTCAGCCAGAGATAATCCTGAAAGAGACTGTAGTAGAGCAACTAAAAGAGTCCAAGGGTAATAAATACCTAGGAATGGGCTGGACATCCTTCGCGGGATTAGAGGGTGTAGAATGCACAAAGACCATGCACGAGGCAATAAAGAGATTGGAGAAAGCAAAACTCAAGCCCTGTCAAAAGGTCCACATATGGCAACAGTACATGGAACCACATTTCTTGTACTCACTGACCATGGGCCAAGAGTCCATCAGCACCTTAGAGGGGGCTGACAGATGCTTGAGGAACGCGATTAAACGTATCCTACATTTGCCCGATTCTACACCCAACGGTCTTTTCTACGCGAAGGTAAAAGATGGAGGTCTGGCGTTACACGAACTAGCTAGGATGGTTGAGCGGGGCCGACTCAAGGGCATTAGCGACATCTATGCCGATAAAGATAAGAAGGGTCACAGCTTCTTAAACAAATCAGGATTCTTCCTGAGAGGACGCTCCCTCGCCGCCAAGCTACAAGTGTCCTGGCCAATATCAAAACCTGAATTGACACTCCTTAAGGAGAAACAAACCGAATTCCAACGGAAAGAATGGGAAAACATGCTGAGCCATGGTAAGGGGGTGGGGAGCTTCCGAGGGGACAGCATAGGTAATAGTTGGATCCGATGCAATGGCCAAAGGTTACTGGGTGATAGTCGCAAGATTAACGCACTGCTCATGCGGGTGAACATGACACCCACCCGAGTAACCTTACACCATTCCGGCCGCAAAGGATCCGATGTCACCTGCCGTAGATGCGGGACATTAAGTGACAAAGCCGAAACTCTGGGCCACGTCCTTGGGGAGTGTAACTTCACAAAGAAACGAATAATCAGTAGACATAACCGCGCCAGAGATACAATTCTCCAGCAGGTCTTGTCAAAGGACAATGCTATGGTCGGTTTCAAGGAACAGTCCTGGGCTGACGGACCTGATCTATTGAAACCGGACCTAGTGTTCCTAACACCAACCAAAACTGCTTATATCGTGGACGTGACAGTGCGGTTCAAAAATACAGATTGGGAACAGAAAGTTATCAAAAGTTAATGCGACAAGTACCAACGCATAATAGAGGAGATAAAGAGCGAAATAGGGGCAGAGGAAGTCGTCCTCGTACCCCTGGTGTTCGGCTCCAGAGGTTGCCTTCCCAAGAAGACGCGGGGTTGGTTAACGGTGCTGGGCCTAACCAGGGGGGAGATGCTCACCGTAGTGATGAACATTCTCAGGACCTCCTTGGAGATCACTGCCGACTTTTTCGATGGCTAAAAAAGCGTCTCCCCCACCATACCACCTGGTGGGGACAAACACTTAAAACTCCACTCACTAACAACTGAGTGGAGTAACCGGAGGGACTTGAATCGATGACCTTGTCCCCCCGTTGTGAAAAGGGTTGACCCAACACCCTCGAAGGGAAATAACTCTAAATTCCATAAAGGAATTAAGGGTAGATTATAAACTAAGGCGAACGAAGCATCGCCTGGCACAGGCCCTACCTGCGGGAAGCGGGGAAGAATCTGGTAGCGATACTAGGTAGCCTGTAGCCAAATGCCTCGTCATCTAATTAGTACTCTAGATTGGTAGTTAAGTTATTCGTTAAGTTCCTTGGTAATTAATATAGGTTAAGATGACATGTAATAGAGGCCCCCGTATCATTCTTTGTTGAAAACTAGCTATAGATCAATATACCTGTAAGAAAGATGTATCATGTGATGTAATAAAGACTTTGTAACATAACAAATGTAATATACATAAATGCAATATACTATGTATAAAACAAATAAAGACTTTGTAAAATTATGTAACATACTATGTATGAAGACAAAACAATGTAACAAAAGAAACAATAAAGACTTTGTCAAAACAGAATAAAAGAAGCAAAAGAGAAAGTACAAAAGATTAAGTACAAAAAGAAATAATAAAGACCTTGTCAAAAATTGAACAAAAGAAACAATAAGTCAATGTACAAAAGATCAAGTACATAAAGGATAAGTACAAAAAGAACACATGTACAAAACAAAAACAAAGTTCAAAACAAAACAAGTAAATGAGAAACAAAACAAACAAACAAACAAAAGAAATAAACAAATGAAAAGACAAGACAAACACTAAAAAGAAATAGACAAAAGGAACTATATGAGCTGAAGCTCGGGTGGGTTCCTCAAGGAAGAAACAAGGTAATGAAAAAAAAAATGTCCCTATCTACTGGGTCACTAAAATCCAACTGGGTCACTAAAATCCAACTCGTAACCTCCTCGTGGTGTGGCCCTCAAGTAGGGAGACGTATTGCTGCTCCTGAAACCGATAAGAGCAGCTGGTCGTTGTTTGCCCTGTTTAGCGTAAGCTCTAGTGAAATTCGATCGTGTCTGCTTCAAAACAAGTAGGGGAGGTAATGTGGGCGGGATCTGGACACCAGATGTGCTTGTCATCAGATTACATAATCACTATCTGTTATTTTGAGGTTTGCTTACAGCTTTTTACATCGCTGTCGTGAGAATTCTATAATATTTGCTATCAGAAATTAATTATGATTATTGTTGCTCAACGTTACTTTTATAACCATTAGCTATTCGGAGAGTGGTGATAGACGAGAGTGAAGAACAATTATTACAGATAAGATAACCTACCGAATGCCTTGTGCGGGATTCGAATCCGCGTCCTCCTAGTGTAATCGCCAGCGTCCCTATACTATTACAATATGTGCGACCACGGACGATATCAGAATTTGAAACTGCATAAATATTATGTTTGTCGCGTTCTTTAATTAGTAGATTATAATTTTGATTCTCCGCAATGCAAGGTTTGTGATGCTCCCATTCAACCAATCTTCATAATTACCCGCGTTGAAAGAACTAAGCAAATATTGTTTACGAAAGTCTATGTTATTATATTATATCTGAACCTTTATTCTATCTATAATATTCTATCTAATCGTTCTTTCAGCACGATAAAGAAAATAACATCGTTTGCTAACGCACGGTAGGCGGGCCTTTCGACAGGTCATATCCATAGACAGACATCACCCATGCACTACGTAATGGTTGAATTATTATTATTATTTACTACAATTCAGAAATTAAAAAAGTCCGCCCCAACCGGGAATCGAACCACGGATCTCCCGCATTCCAGACAGGCGTCTTACCTATTATTACAGAATATTTCATTTCATTAATCTGCATGGGGGCAAGCAAGTCTGCTAAGTGGTAATGTTTGTGTCTTGTTTGTCTAAAGATAGCGTCCCCGCTTCCATATAGCAGAAGGTCGCTGGTTCGATTCCCGACTTGAATCAACCCATAATCTATAGGCAGGGTATCGCATTACATCCACTGCACTGAGTGTGGCTTTGAAACCGTCTTAGCAACGAAGCACATAACAAGTTGTAAATGGTTGTTCCGAAGTAGGTAGTTATATCTACGCTGACTCATCCGCGAATGAATCGTGGACATCTGTGAACTACTATTTCAAAATATGTCCGATTATTTCGTCAATCGATGGCGTCGTCGGTTCGTCACTGAAATGAGATCTTTGACTGTGTGGGAAGACTCTCGTTGCTTGCAATTATGATTTGTATATTTTTTTCAATCCGGCATTGTAACAATTGTTTTGATTACCCGTACGATAATGATATCATGCATAGGTGCTTGGTCGCGATTAAACACCACGCTGAGCGTTTCAATTGCAGTTCTTCCGTACTTTACGAACTACAGGGAGAATCATCCGAATATAATTCATTCTGTTGTTTTCTCTGATATAATTTAATTCTTATTTCTCGTACATAAACCCATTTTCCCCTGACAGTGGGAGGCATATTATAATATCACATGGTCACTTATGAACCTTGATGTTTCCAAGAATTGTTCAGATCATTTAAAAAAAAAAAAACGTTTTAATATTGTTCTGGGTAAAGTATCCTAATCATTGCTTGGGTAAGTAAGTTAAAATGTATTGAGTTATTATGATTACTAAAAATATGCCTTAATTCCCTGCACCGTAGGGTTTGTTATTCTTCCAATGTACCAATCGTCTCGATTAACCTTGAAACCTTATACTTCGAATTAGTGATTTCCATTTTCCTTAATTTGCCAAAAGTTGTTCATGCAATTGTGCCCGGAATTGATCAACCCACAATTCGGAAAAAGACTGTCGAAGGAAGATATCATTGACCCGGCCTATATAATAGAAGCCCAGAAGCAAGCTGGCAACAAATCCAAAAAGAAAGTCACAGTCACCAAGCAATCTGAATCAAAGACAAAATCATCTAAGTAAAAAACCTACAACGTAGTTTTGCAATGCAGTTCATCTCTTCATTGCGTGTGAATTCCACTTGCAAAGTGTGGCCCAAGAATTCAAGAAACAAAACAAATGAAACTTGAACATGATCACATTTACCTTTTAGTTTTCCCCCGTTTTTTTAATATATCATTATTGGAAACTGCGTTTATTTGTTATAGAAGACACTAGAGGCGAGCGTGTAAAGTATGTCACACATCACATTACTAACGTATTTCGTCGCGAGTGTACGTGAAAGTGCATATATAGTTGAACTCAATGTACCTCATTCTATATGTGCACATGTGTAAATAAGAATTCTCTAATGTAAATAATGTGTAAAAATCCTAACTCACGAGTATAGCACATGCCTATATGCGTGACGCATTTCTAAACTAAGAGTTTTTTTCGTGGTTTTGTTTGCGATATTTGCAATGTATTTTAGCCTATATGTATCCGGAGTCTCAAACGACCACTAACTTTTTTTATTGATTGTTATCTTGTGTATCCGGTATAATTTATTGACAATTAATATTTCTGTTGAATGTGGAAATCCTTATGTGAAAATACGTTCTATTTATCTTTGTTGTGTGTAAAAAATAAGTTTTGTTTACTAGGAATAACGTTCTGAGGTAGGCCTATATATTTTGCATGGACGTGAGCACGTAGCATAAAGCATATAATAACTTACACATTTGAGTGTGAGTGCCTTGCTCTAAAGTAATTAAATTCACTTCATATCTGAATACGATAGACATTATATATAATTACATGATCAAAAAAAGATGTTTAGACCGCAAGATATATTAAATAAAAAACACTCCAAAAAAGTGATTATGCCTACATTTTTTTTAAAGTGGCTCTCTTCCTCAGACGCGGGGATATTTTTGATGCGTTATGTATGGCTGTGCTGTGTTTACTGGTTATTGTCCAACTCGTAGATGTTTTATAAGTAGGCTACTTTACCTACCCATGCTAATTACGAGTGTATCATGAATACAACAACCTCATATACATACTTTTAAGAAAACGTGTCACGATCGCGAAGCCGCAGTTGCTACCTCGTAAATCGGGAAATAATGGACATGGACGGTATTCAAAAAACGTCTCTGAGGACTGGGCCGCTTGTGGCTGCACCCTCTGCCTTTTATATCCCAAAGAGTGATTGTGTAAATAATATATTACGCAATGTTAGCGTTTAATTGAATTAAAGTGAAACATTTGAACGCATTTGAATGAACAACAAACACTAGGGTTCGAACAGAGAACCTCCGCCTCTGTATGTAATAAATAGATGCGATAGAACACTGTATACAACAAAGAATACTCTTGTCATGGGTTTATGACGGTATAGCTTATGGAACTAGAGTCATAAGTTTTAATCGCAAACGGGATTCGTGGAGTATTTCCCCCAGTATTGTATTGAGATGATTAGTGTTTAGAACATAGAGTTGATATTTTTATAACGTTACTTATATTGATTGTGTTGTATATTGCATCACTTGTACATGTAACCATTATTCAACTGTCAATCCTAATAAAATTAAGTATTTCATTGTCACGGGAGAAAAACAAATTTTGGTAGCGTTCTGTGTAAAATATACAATTATAAATTATAACAATGTTAATCATTTCCATACACCAGAAAAAACTTTTGGATAGTAATTACAACTGGATTGATATTTATCTTCGCATGCATCCACTATAACGTTGCCGGCAATGTAACTTGACCTTGACAGAGCTATCGTCGACGGAGTTGAGTTGGGCACGCAATAAATCAGATAAGGCGCTGTTTGTCGGTGCGTTACCCCTCCTCGGCTCCATGTTAAGTTGCGGTGGGGATGACTAGTTGTTCACGCCTATCTCCCTCCCTTCCCGCTCCCCGCAAGAGCGTAACTATCCAGAAAAGGGCGGGAAAAGTTAGCACTATACCTCTTAATGATCTAGGCCTAGGCCCTAAGCTGTAACTACACTCTTAGGGGCCTCTTAGGGGCAAAGCTTGGCAAAATTAATTTGAACAAACTTTGAACAAACAAGCTGTGAATTCGGTTACCAACACAAGCATAGATAGCTCTATATTGGAAAATGTATTGGAAAACCTGCATTCCGAGGTTATTAAGGAAATGCTAAATACAAATCAGATCAATGGGTGGTGTCGGTGCGGATATTTCCTTCATCCTGGAGTAATGGCACCAAAGGGAAAGGGTCAAGTCAAAGTGTACCCGCATGATGAGCAATATCCGTACCCACTCAGGACATCCAAGGAGACTGCAATGCATATGGAACAGGCAGAGGAGGAAGGAGGTGAACCCACTTATGGTGTTAAAGGCCTGTCATGCCTGCCATTGAATCCAAACTTTGACATCATAAATGGGTTAATCCCCGACTACATGCACCGTGTGCTTTGAGGTATTGCTAGGCAATTCATGAAACTTTGGCTTGATAGCAATAGTCATGGCAAGCAATATTACCTGGGACCGCACATTGCATTAATCAATGTACTGCTTCTCAGTATAAAACTACCTTGTAATGTGTCGAGCATTCCACGATCTGTATTGGAGCGCAAATTCTGGAAAGCCCATGAATATTGAATGTATTGTTGTATACTCTTCTATAGCATTCCTGTACTCAAAGGGAACCTCTGTGATCAACTCTTGAGCCACTGGGGATACTTGGGGGAAGCACTTTATCTTCTTCTACAAGAAAATGTTAGAAAGAGTGAAGTTTGTAGAGTATCTGTATCTGCGTGGTCGTAGGGCAAAGTGCAATTTCACCTGATTGCCAATCGGAATGGCAGTCTTTGAGAGCCGGTGTCCCTCAAGGAAGTGTTTTGGGGCCTTTATTATTTTCTATTTACATCAATAATATTTCAACAGCTTTAAAATACTGTTACCACCATTTGTATGCCGATGATCTGCAAATGTACTTGTTCGCTTCCCCACTGACACTCAACACCGTTATAGAATTGATCAATAATGACTAATAAGAATAATAATACTTATATCATTGAACTACAAATTGTAGGTGATACTGTAGCACCTCTGTTACGTATGGTAAATACCCAACATGCAAAGCACAATTTTGGAGAAGATATATCAAAAGGATTTTTGACGTTGCACTACTTTCCAGTTCTCAAGCGTGAATTCAGCACAATTGAAATAGATTTAAGGAGCAGCGCAGGACATCCGATGCCATTTCAGTCCGGGACTTCATCGGTGATACTACACTTTCGTCGTCGCTCCGTGTAAAGAAATATAATAATTTTCAAAAATGAGGCAAAATGAACTGGATCATTACATAAAATATTATTCTGACCAAGCTGGAAGTGGAGTAAGTGTTGGATCATTACATAAAATATTATTCTGACCAAGCTGGAAGTGGAGTAAGTGTTTATAAGGGCTCAAGTTATCAGAAAGGTCACGGCATAGGCAGTTTCCTAGGCGGTCTCTTTAGGGCTGCATTACCATTATTGAAAAGCGGTGCAAGAGCTCTAGGACATCAAGCATAAAAAACAGGCGCCAACTTACTTGAACATATGGCACAAAATAAAAACGCCAAGGAGTCACTTAAAGCACGGCTCAAAGAAGCAGGGGTAAACTTGAAACGGAAGGCTACTGAAAAACTAAAGCGTATGGGTGTGCAAGAACATCGCAACTTTCTTGATCGTCAGTGACGATAAACACGATAAACATATCATAACACGCGCTTTTTGGGGGTTATCTAGTTATGATATGCAAAAATCATTTTTGCATGGACGATTTTTGCTTGGACTTATTACGTCATCTTTATGTAAACGTATCTATCCAAAATCACGTAATGCCACATTGTCGAGGATGTAAAGGTTGTTTTTTGTTGTTGTAAAGAGTGCCTTGAAGAAATCCAAGGTGTTACATCGTCTTTTATTTCGTGAATCTTATTATTTATGCTGTATGTAGAATGGAGTTTAAAATTCAAGTTGTTGCTCTCCGTTGTAAAGGCAGAGCCGACTGCATTGTTAATTCTTGAAAAGTCTGTAAAAATATTTTTGAAATCTTTGCAGATTTTAATGATCATTTTGAGGATGTGTTGTACGAAGACAAAACAATTCGTTTGGTGATGCAGGATTCAGGTAATGAATCTTTGGTGGAAGATGTACCGGTAGAATGTGAATTAGGCCTAGGCCTACATGAAGAAGACATAAGCGACGAGGTCGCAGGGCCTGAAGGGTAAACGATAGAGATCTAAAGTGCTTTTGGGCTTTGCCACAAACAAAGCTATTAATCGAACTATACAAAAAAATAGGCCAAAAGTTGGTAAGTCATTTACGTTAAAAACACAAAAGAAGTTGTGGGAGTACATATCCAATGAACTAGCGACAAAAGGACATCGATTTACGCCACTCCAAAACCGTAAGAAAACGCTGGACCAGGGATATAAAAGAAAGACAACAAATAATAATAAAAAGAGTGGGAGGGGGCGAGAAAATTGCCTCTTAGAAAAAGAGCTCGAGGAGGTTTTTATAAAAAAAAAGCAAACGTTTTCCCAGCCCTCCTCCTCGGTTCAAAGATGGCCTTAACAAAAGCCGATCTAATTGATCAGGTGGGTAGCGCTAGCAGCAGTTCCAGACCTTCTTCTTCCAAAGAAGTGACTCAAGAAGATGCGAGGTCTCCTCCAAGTACCGTTTCTGTTACAGTGGTGTGTATACTAGCCTAGTTGGCTTTGTTTTGGGATAAATCATAGGACCTGTATGGAGCTAGTGTAGAAATGCCCACTTACAGCACTGATGTAGGTACCAATGCTGTAGGAAGGTAGGGCCTACAAACATGCAACAGTTTCTTAACAATCTAATTATGCCTGTTAAATGATAAGTAAATTAAACAATCAATAAGCTAACGATAAATAAAAATATGCGATGAATAAATTTATACGACACCAAGTGAAGTTGCATTGATTTACTAACACATCTCTTAATATGCCATTAAATGTGAAAGCCTTTGAGCAGTCTATATTCTTTGTTTAGCTGTGTGCCGTGGATACAGTTTCTCTATTGGCAGAGTTCGATAATATCGATTATTGTGTGCATCCCTAGTTATTTTATCTACAGTACACATAATGAAAACATTTGGAATGGACAGTATAGTTAGCATACCCAGTAGTGTCAACTTGTAATTTGTAGGCTATTACACCCACCCAATGTTATTTTAAAAATTACTTTTGTTTAAATATGTCAATTGCTTGTTTGTCCATACAGAAATCGAAATGCGGACTAATAAAAAATACTCGTACATATCAAAAACGAAGGTGGATTTCCGAGGTACATTGAACAGATAAGAATAGTTAGTGTTGTTTTAGGGCACTCAACAGTTGAGATATCAGTGCCCATGAGGCTCCTACAGGGGGCGTACAGAAAAGTTAAAGGTTATGACAGTAGAAGTGGGCTTTCCAAGATCACATTTTCATTCTGCGATGAACTCGATGAAATACTGTACACACGAACGCACACAAAAAATCTTGCACCCCTAAAAAATGATTTGATCTTTTTGCAGATGACTATGTGCAGTTTTGCTAGTGATTGGATATTGGATATTGCTTAACGTCTCATATTTATGCAACTTGGCCAATCGAGACGAAGGGAGGGACGTAAAGGATGACGCGGGGGAACAAGGGGTGGACCGGCCTGTGCTGGTCAGAACCAGCCACAAGCATATGGGGAGGGCAGGGGTTCCCCTACGTCGTGGTCGTCTCCGTCTGTGTCATCATCCGTACGTGTTGTCATTGTCGTCGCCGTCGGAGAGGTAGTCAAAGGGAAGGGGTAATCCCCGACGACGACCGACTAGCATCAATTTCTCGTTTGCTTTTCGAAGAATAAAGAGAACCAAAACCTTCCAGTCTGGACAGAACAGACACAACAAAACGCTGCGAGGACACAAAAGTAAAAAGTTGCTCAACCAACACACTCGATTGTAATAGAAGCTAACTCTATGAACTGTAGAGGCCCAGTAAGAACAGAACGAAGAGCAAACACAAAACACGTCCGCCTGCGACAAGAACAACAGACCGACTGCGAGGCGAGGCTCCCCGGCCTAGCTGTGCGTGCAGTGCAAGTGGTAGTCAAAAGGTGCGGGGCGGCGAGGTCATATCGAATGCTGCACGTGAAATGCATTGGAAGTTTTAAATATCACATTGACAGCAACTAGCACATGAGCTTTAAGGTATGTTATTAACTGTTTACAACAACAAAGTTTGTGTGTGTGTGTGCGTGTTCGCCGTGCCCTATACTGACGCGTATGTAATTGTTTTCCAGTTTCATTGTCGCGTGCGACTAACTTCGCCCATACACCAACGACACCGATGGCAGCTGTTGCGTACGAGCGAGCCACAACAGCTTACATTGCTACGACATCTTTGACATTTGAAATCAATGCTGTACAAGGAGGTAGCAAAGCGCTTTGTCGACGAGCTGTCAGCACAGTTGGCTGCAAGGCTAGCGGAAGTCGCGGTAAGTGTTTGTATACAACCCCCCCCCCACACATTAACAATTGTGTAGCTTGGCCATTGGTCAGGGTATGGTATGGTAGGCCCATTTCTTTGTCTTGTGTCTTAAATTTTGTCTTATAGTTTGTCTTATTTATCTAGATTCATTTTGTCTATTATATTAATTTTTGTTTGTCTTTTTTGTCTCTTTGTCTTATCTTTGTTATAGGCCCTTTACCGCTTTATGGACTGCCTTAAATTGAAACCAATCTCAGCCCATAAGAAAAACTAGACAAATACTTGTTCTCTCGTTTCATTCGTATTCTCTTACATACGAGGCACTCGAATTCTATTAATAGCCAACATTAGGCCTACAGTAAAATTGTTATGACATGTACAGACTAAGGCATTTATTATCAAGTAACTTATTTTTAGGATAGAAATTGTGACAGAATATCTCTCAATTTGCATCCTGCTTGATAAAGCAATTGCACCTTTCCAAACACCTCAATAACAAAGTTTATTTGTTTAGGAGTAAGTAAATAAATACTTATCTCAGACAATATAATCTTAGAGGTCATCACAAAGTGTTAATTATAAATCGAAATGTAATATGCTATGTGTATGGAAATAAAACTTACTTACTTACTTACTTACTAAGAAAAAGGAACGTGACGACATGCTCGACATGGTGATCATGAATATGACATATCCTATGAAGCGGCTCCTGATTAACATAAAACTAGACATTTCTGATGTCAAGGCAACATGGCCATTTCTCTTTGAGGAAGGTAGCCAACACAACCCGGGCTCGCTGAAGCGCCCCTCATTGATAAGACTGTCACGAATACTCTGGTCCCAGTCCGGCAGATACCTACATGGATGGGCGGCTGGGCATCCGCTGGTGCCAGGCAACAACATCAGGAGCAGTCACAAGAGCAATATGAAAATGAAGGACAACACTTGAAGGAAATTCAATATGTAACAGTATGTAATGTAAGTGTAGACATAAGGTTTGTGCCAGAAATACGACCAGTCTTATATTATTTTCAAACTTTTACAAAACTTCAGGAGGTTGTATGTTCTGTCCAGTCTGAAGAGTTAACAGATTTTTAATAGACTTTTTCATTTCATTATTGTACAAAACAATAAAACATTTTTAATATTGAATACTATGCCACACACGCACATAACTCACAGTGGCAATTCCGTTACCAGGGGTCGTAATTCAACAGATTCCCAGACGTGTCAGAACGTCACGGCGAAAAGAGCATCTGGAGCATTGTTCCTTCCCTCCTCACAACCCCTAGTCGACTAGTCATAGTTGACAAGAGCTTAATCATGTACCTGGAATTTTCCGTAATAATTGTCATTGTTATGTTTATGATATGACAATAACAATACACACGAAGAATACCAAACGAGTAACACTATTCTTACAGATTTACCGACATTTGACATAAAGACATAAGAAAGAATACTTTAAGATTAGGCTTTACAATTGAATGGCAATCAAATTGTTTTTTGTTACCAGCTTCTTTGGCACTTTTTTCGGCAAAATCATTTCCTAAAATACCAGAATGACCAGGCACCCAGCTAAAAACTATCGACTTTTGTTTTGTAGCAAGTTTGGACACTAGATCAAACTAACACTAGACATTGTTATAATATTAATAAACACACACACACGAGAGTTTGCCCCCAGAGAGAGGGGCGAGAGCTTTGAGATGAGAGCACACGGCGAGAGCTTTGAGATAGTACACACGCTCGTATTGCATGTGGCGCAAGGCAAAAGTGACTGCTCTCGCACTGCACTGGTTGCCGTAGCAGTATCTCACGAGCAGCAATAGCCCAGTCAGCATTTGTTGCAATAATACATGCCCACGACATCTAGGTAAGGATTATGAACTTAAGGAAACAAGAGGGATATTCGAAAGTGCGCGAACAGAAGTCCTTGGCCGAGACACCGATCCTCTACATCATGCCAGGATATTGTGTCATCAACGCCAGTTCACAGACCTTTGGGGAGGAACAATTGCTTTAGGCCTAGAACTCCTTCAGTCTCATCGGATGACTCGAATGCGGATATGCCTAGGCCTACTGCACCCATGCCAAAACGGGAAGAACTGCACCACTGCCTGTTGCTGTGCCTCGCATAACGCGAGCAACTAGTCAACCTAGGCCTAATATAGTTGCTCCTATCCGAGTTTGCCAGCAACAGGTAAGGTCAATGCCGGTACCACAACTAGTCCAAATAAGAGAGATTTTGAGGCCTGTTCAACAATTTGATCCAATTCCACCAGAACCCACTTTTGAAGTCCCCACACATGATCCAATTGAGAAATCACCAAAAGAATATTTCTTCAAGTATTTAGATGAGGATTTTTTTCATGTGTTGTGTTCATCTACAAATGGACGTGTCCATTCGGGAAAACCCCATTGGAAATGAAAAAAATTGTAGGTGTATGTATTGTTATGTCGATATTGAAATATCCAAGGATGCGTATGTATTGGGCGAGGGATACTCGCGTGTCAACAGTTGCCAACCACATGAGCCGGGATCGATACTTTAAAAATCAGGCAGAATATAAAAGTTGTCAACAACTTGCTTGTCCAAGAAGACAAAAAACATATAAGTAATGGAAGCTCACGCAGATTTTTTTAGAAGATTCGAAATGGCTGCCTAATGAATCCACGATCCAAAGAAATTTCAATCGACGAATAAATGGTGCCATTCTGGGGTCACGTGGGCAAGAGGCAGTATATTCGAGGAAAACCAAATCCTTGTGGCCTCAAGAACTTCATGATGACCGCGCCCGACGGTCTGCCGCTAGATTTTTCCTCTACGAGGGGAAAGGCAACAGCATTTCCGACCACCCTGATCACAAGGATTTTGACATTGGGGGAACAGTTGTGTTACAACTGTCGGAAACACTGCCAGAGGGATTAACCATTTACATGGATCGATATTTTACGTCGATTCCATTGCTAGATGATTAGAAGAGATTAGAAGCTCTTTATTACAATATTTGCTTAATTTATTTGTTCCTAGTAAAACTTCATGGTAATATCCTGTCTGTTTATCTCCAGCACTCCAAGCAGAGGAAACCCAGCGTCAATTCGACGATACTGTTGCCAATATTAATGGAAAACGGCAACCGTGGCAAGCACCTAGAACCTAGTAAGTCAAAGTGCTGAGTTTTTTTAACTCTATTTACCC
>JAMZAV010007708.1:0-31865 GCA_024449915.1 Sweltsa coloradensis | reverse complement strand
GTAAAAAAAAAAAGATTGTGTAAATTTTGAAAAAATCAGATTTTAAAGGGTATAGTGTAACATAGTTAGCACTAGTTCAATGGGCATTTGATATTAAAAAGGTGATTTACGTTTATGTAGGGTTTTTATTGACCACACCAATGTAAACATGGTTAAATGTATTTTAATAGTAAATAGCTAAAAAAGTTTACTACTACTACTATACTAATACATTTCTATGTTATGGCAAGGGCATTTCATTCGTTTCCGTGAAAAACGTGATTTTTTCCATTCGAGGCATTTACAGCCTTTCCCAAATTTCATCCCTCAAAAAAACTAAAATTTTTAAATGTCTGGAGTAGGTAGGCCATCCCAACCTTGACATAGTCTTTGTTTATATTAATATGTTTCACATGCACAAAAAGCATGTTTTACCAGTTTATGCCAATGCTGCACTTTTTTAAATGTTGTTTTCAAAATAATTTTTATTTTAAATTATACTTTTTATTTAAATTTGGGATAAGATAAAATTGGCAATTGTTTTAAATTTTAAAAAAAAATTGCTTGGGGGCCTCACATTATATCCTTGTGAAAACGCCTAAGATCTTGTGCATTCAAGATTTTTAAATTTGAAAGGGTGTAAACCTTTTCAAACTTTTACGGTTTGGGGACATTGCAAGAGATGATTTTATACTCATAATGTTTTTGCTGGGGCTTCCCTTTCAAAATTAAAGATTAAAACAAATAAACCGTGCTTTTTACAAAACAAAACAGCCATGAGTTAATTTTATATAATAAAAGGGAAAAAAAAAAGGTTTTTTTGGTTTTAAGCAAAATCCCGCTGTAAGGCATAGTATGGATCATAGCAATTGTCGAAAAAGTTTCCCCCGCTGGGATCGAACCCGTACCTCCGGCTTAACTTTTACGACAATTTTATGAATCAATAACTATTCAAAAAACAAAAATTTGAAATTTCCGGGAAGTAAATTCACAGCAAAAATGACTCGAAAAATTTTTGATTTCTCTAATATTATTATTTTTTTATTATTATATTATTATTATTATTATTATTATTATTAATTTTAATTTTTTATTATTTTATTATTTTATTTTATTATTATTGTTATTTTTATTATTTTTTTGGGTGATTTCAACAAACTCGGTCAAAACCGGAGCTAACATGTTGTAGGACTTACGTAAAGTACTTCCATGTTTTCTATTTACATACCTACATTATTACTTTGTCTTAATTAACTAAAATAATCTTTTATAATATAGTTTGAGATGATGTTTTCTTCGCTGTGTCGGTGTGGCCGATTTCTCGTCGCCCCCTAGCTTTTGCTTTTCGGACTAGGGGAAAACCCACGAAAACATGTAGGATGGAAGCTGTCTCGGAATCCGAAGTATCATTCTTATTTTAAAAATTAAAAACTATTCTACAGTGTTGGTATTATGCCTTTGAGTCCGATGTAAACATTGGGGGGAAAGATCTAGTTGTTTAATTTTTGTAGCTTCTTGGGTATGAGCCATTAGCCGATATCATTTGGGGATTGTATTTACCTTTTTTTTTTCACTCTTTTGATCTCAAGCAAGTTACTAACTTGTAAATTTTTTTCTTCCAGTAGTCTCGACTTTTAGGGGCACATTGGGACAGAAACGTTTTAAGGGTATTTTCTGTTTTTTCTTGTAAATTATAATTATACCGGTCTGTTGTGATGTATGTTTGGTCTTTTATAACTGTGCGGTCGTAATAAATTGAAATCTTTGCATCTAGTATTTTTCCGGTTTGTTTTTGGGATTTAAGGGTGGTGTACAAGAGGTTGTACTTGATTGCTAGTTTTGGTGAAAATGTTGTATTTGGGTTTGTTGTAGAGGAAATCCTTTTGACAAGTGACGGCCCCCCGGATATGATGTGTTGATTGTTCCCCCCTTCACTAATTTTTAATTGATCTTTACTGTAGCATTTGAAAATGTTTTTTTTAAATTTTCTTTGCAATCATTTGTTTGAATAGCCAGATAAAACCTTCTGTTTCCCCCAAAATATTTCCCCCGTTGTTTAACCCCCTATTTGATGCTTTAATATCTAGGGGCCCTTTATGTATTTCACATAAGTTTTGTGTGGGGTTTTTTTCTGAGAGACGTAATTTTTTTGAAGGTCAGTTATGAGTTTCCCTTGTAGATTGAATTTTCTTTTGCTAGATTGAGGGATTTAATGATTTGCAGCTAGCACCACAGCCCTATGCAGGTTGTTTTGGTTGCCTTTTGAAAAAAAAAATTTTCTTAAATGTCTAGTTGTTATAAAAAAATTTGTTCAGATAAATTAGGCCTCGTCCTTTTTGTTCTCGGAAGTGTCAATCTCTCTTTTGCGTTTTGGGATGATGCTTCTGTGTTAGTAAGTGTAGTACGAGTTAAATTTCCAGCGCGTGGATGTCTGTCTGTGTCCATTTAAGATCCGAATGAATATGTCCGTACTGGTATAGCATATGTATTCATTGCTGTGATCTTGCTTTTATGTTTAGTTGCGTCTTGGGATGTTTTTGTCGCTTCTTGTATGTATCTATCAATTTTTCTTTCTTTTATTTATGTTCAATTTGGGTTGTGAGAACCCTAAATATTGTATATTTCGTTATCATCCATTACTCAATCCTATTCCATATCTAGCGGGAACCTTTGCCGCGAAACCCTTCCCCTTTTTCGATATGTAGCGTTTTACACTTGTTACCCCAAAAACTCCATGCAGATATTTTTGACTAAATTCAAAAAAGTTTTGATTAAATGTTTAGTTAAACAAATTTGATCAAATAACTTTAGAT
Organism: Sweltsa coloradensis; assembly: GCA_024449915.1. Taxonomy (NCBI): domain Eukaryota; kingdom Metazoa; phylum Arthropoda; class Insecta; order Plecoptera; family Chloroperlidae; genus Sweltsa; species Sweltsa coloradensis. The sequence continues at coordinate 29,073 of JAMZAV010007708.1, read as the reverse complement.
ATCCATGAAGAATAGGTGAAAAATTGTGTGACATACCATATTATTTCCTTAATTTTTAAATCCGTATGTTGATTCGTTAAGCAATGCGACAAATGGGTTTTTAAAGACAACAAAAACCCTAATGCGCAAAGATCACCTTGGAAAATGCAGTTTAATTTGGTGGATCGTAGTTATTGCTGGTTTTTTTTATTTAGTTTTAGTGTTTTTCCATGTCTTCATTACGTCTTCAAAAAGTTTTCAATTTCTGGGTGATTTTTTAAATTTTTAAAATCTGAATAAGCCATGTGTTGGTGTTTTAGTCTAAGCTTCTTGTAGTCAATGTAGTTACGTGAAAATTCCTTTTCTTATTGTGTGCCTGGTTTATTACAGTAGAGTCGATAATGAGTTGTTCTTTACTCCCCGCGGTTTTACAGCATCCTTTTTGTTCCTCGGCAGTATTTTATTTTTGCAATGTTAATTTTTTATTTGGATGCATGAAGCAATATTTTTATAGTTTTGGGGACAGTAATTGGCCGATATTTTTTTGGGTTCTTGTTCATTATCTTTGGTTTTAGAAAGGTTACTCCTTAAAGAATTCGGGTATTTTTTAACTCCCTTTATAAAAAATCGTTGAGAATTTTCTAATTTGATTGTAAGAGATTGAATTTTTTTACCCCCCCCCAAAAATTTGAATATTTTCATTTTTCCCGGTGCTTTCCAGCTATGTTAGCACGATTGTCGACTTTTTTCATTAACAGTTTTACTTCGAACCTCATCTCATTAACATCGTCATCCCTAGTCTTTGTCTTGAATCCCTTGTGCATCCGGTTGTGTGCTACCCGGGTTTACCCCCTATTCCGCCCCAAAAAATCTTCTATCTTTCCCTCTTAGTTGGGCTCCATTTCTGTTTTTTTTTCGGGATAGATAGTTTTTTGGGAAAACTGTTTTCCTTTTTTTGAACATTGGTTTGTTCTTTCTAAGAATTCTTATATCTTTTAATTTTAGCAGAGCACTTACTTTTGTTTAAGTGTACCCAAAAATTCGTGAATAATTTGTTTAGTGTTCATGTTTTTTGTGAACCTTTATTTTTCAAATAATTTTGGCAGTAGAGTACCACTTTTTTGATCGATTTCCCATTCGCAATTGTTCCAATCTACCCATATCTTTTTCCCAAATCATCGATTTACCAATTTGCGCTGTTCCCATTTTTGGAATTTTTTCTCTGTTTTGTCTTTTAAGAGGTAGCAGATTTTTCCTTTAAACCCCAAAATCTAATCACTGCTACAGCTGCCCCCAGTAAATTTCCGCATGAAGTCTGAAAAAGAAGTTCGTTTGTGTGTTGTGATAAAAATGTGTGTTTATTATGGTACCGCGTCTTATTTCCTTTTAATGCTTGGGTTTTGGGATGTATGGTCTTTTGTTTGGTTCACGTGCGCAAACTCTGAATGGCTGTTTTCAAAAGCTAAAGCTAGGATGTTCTTTAGATGGATAATTTAGGGTATTTTCAATACGTTATTCATACTCCTCTTGTGTTTGATCGCTAGTCGTTTGGGTTTTTCTTGACTTCTTGAATGGTTTTGGGTTTTAGTGGTTTGGGGCGTTTGGGAGGTCTGGGTTTTTTTGTAGGTCCGGACGTTTGGTTGGTCTGGAATTTTTGGTAAAGGGAGATCGGAAGTTTAGCGGTAAGGCATTACGGTAATTCTGGAAGTTTTAGTAGTTCTGGTATAAAGGTTTCTTTTTTGCGTCCTCTGTTGAGTAGCGCCCTTATATCTTGAGTGCTTTTAGTTCGTCTTTCACTTCCGCTTTTTCAGTTAATTTTTTATTTTGGGAACATTTTTTTTTAACTATAATTCTTCTTTTTCGGCTTTTTTCTGTCATTTCTTCTAACAATGGATATTTAGTATAAATCTCTATGGAGCCTTGTCGATAACCTATTCAAACAGTCTCTAATAATGTTTCCATAAAAACTACGCACACACACATGTTCTATCTTCTGTCCATTTATGCGCGCCTCATTTTTCCAGCTTGGTGGTTGAAGTGAATTTACCGCAGAAACGCCATTGTCTGTTATTCCCCACTTCTTTTTTAGAAAATTTTTTTTCTACTGTCAAAGTTACATATTATTGTTTTATTATTTTTATTATTTTATTATTATTATTTTTATTTTTATTTTAAAATTTTATTTTTTTATTTTTTTTTATTATTATTATTATTATTATTTTTTTTTTTTTAATTATTTTATTATTTTATTATTATTTTATTATTTTGAATTTTTATTATTATCATTATTATTTTTAACTATAGAATAAATATTCATTTCCCCGCGAAGAGTTTTAAAATATACACTGAACTAGTCAAAAAAAATAAAGATAACTATACAATACTAAGTACCCCCTTGACTTTTTTGGAAGAAATGCGTAACTAGCTTGATCCAGCAATGTAACAAAACATCAAAGTCAATAAATTTTTAATTCATTAATCAATCCATCAACAATGAACGATCAACATTCAATGTTATTTTTTGGGGGGGTTTCGGTCAGGCAGGCCAAACTTCCACCCAGTTCGTTTTATTTTAAGTCATATTTTCATAGGAAATCTAGTTTTTGGGAAATTAATAAAATAATGTCTTTTTTCCCAAAGAAGTTTTTAAACTTTACATTATCCAAACAAAAAAAATTTGTAAAAAAAAAACGGCAGTCAAGTTTTCCTTTTCAAAAGTCTTGGGCTGGAATGCGTGAGATATAGAAGTTAGCCAAGATTTTTTTCTTCTCCCTATTTTCGTTTTTAAAGTAAAAAGATTTTTCGCCTTTTGACGAGCCCCAAGCCAACGATTTTTGTAGAAAAAAAAGAAAATATTTAAAAGAAATCATAAAAAAATGGCTGGGCCATGAACCAAATTCAAGGCCAAGCCTTTTTTTTTTTTTTATGTTTTTGGGTTTTAACAATTTTTTTCCTTTTTTTACCTCCAAAATCGTTGGCTTGGCGCTCGTAAAGGCGAAATGATCTTATTTCTTTCAAAGAAAAAACTAGGGAGAAAAAATTAATAGCTTGGATCAATTCTTATCTACAGCTTTTCACAGCGAAGATTTTGAAGGAAAGCTTTATGCCGTTTTTTTTTTTTTTTTTTTTTTTTACAAATTTTTGTTTTTGTTTGGATTTTACATTTTTTTTGTGTTTGTTTTTATAAGGGCGTGAATGATGGATTTGAAGAAAAATTTTGTTAATTTCAGGGTTTTTTTTTGACATTTTTGGTTCCACGGTCCCCCCCCAAAGGTCCCCCATTGGTTTTAAGCGCTAGTTTAAAAGGGGTTAAGCCCATTTTAATTTAAAGCTTGTGCAAATTATACCCCTGAGTAATTACGCATTTTTTTTTTGTTTTTGATTTTCCGGCCCCAAATTTGCCGGTTTTTGGGTTTGAAAGCTTCAGTGAGTGAAGAGTAATCTGAGTGTACCCCAAGTTTCAAAGTTCTAAGATGGAAGTTTCTTTAGCGTCTTTTTCATAAGAGTAGGGAAATTTATCTAGTTTTTGATAATTTTGATTTTTTTCGGTACCGTTCCCAATTTTTTTTCCAATATTCAAAAGTGATAAAAAATGAAAGATATAAAGGTTTTCCCAAAGGAAACCACCCTTTGGAAATTTACGTGTTTTGTTTAACCCAAATTCTTATTTTCCCCGGTCCCTTTTCCCCGTTTTTGGTTTAAAGGGCAAAAGGCACTGCGTCTGAGGTTCATCAAGTGTGGTCCAAGTTTCATAGTTCTAAGATTTACCTTTTTTCCCTTTGGGCTCAATATAGCCCCGGTGAAATAACTAACCCAGCCCCCCCACCCAGCTAGAAACCCCACCCCCCCACCACCCGGGAAGGTTTTTGACTATTTTGAGAGCCTTTTTTAACACAGAACGATTTGTCGGAGGGTTTATTTTTTTGGTAGGTATGGACCCCATACCCGATACCAAGTTTAAAGATTGCAACTATTTCGGGTGGGTTGCTGATAGCTGAAAACCCCCCAACTTGGGAGCTGTATACAGGCTAGAGTTCGTCGTCCCCCCTTGCAGTCGCGTGCACTTCACTGCGGGCGAGACTGTGCCAAATATTAAGTCCTAAAAAACTTAATTTTTTTTAGCTTTGCCCTTTTTTATTTGGGGTTAAATTTCAACAACATTTTTTTTTTAAATTTTTTTGGGCCATGTCCACTTTTTTTTAGCTTTCCCGGGTGGATTCCTGCAGCACACTCCTAAAAAAACGGGTGTAAGAGGGAATAAGGAAAGGCAGCCAACAGGATGTATGATGCACAACTACACCAGTCAGAAGCAAGAATGTCTTAGATACGTCAGCACAAGGAGGGGCCCATCCACTTTGTCTTCAGTGGGCATCACGGATGCGAGAGCAAAACTTTTCGTTCGTAAATTTTTTGATCCAGGAACATATGAGGTGGAAAATTTTAGGATAAACAAGTCGAAGAATATACATGAGAACAAAATTCAATTTAATCGAGTTTTTTGGGGTCATTACGAACATAACGGTTTTAGGACCCTATAAAAATTCTTTAAGGGAATACTAATACAAACCCTTTGAAAGATTGCCTGACTGGGAAAAGAACCTGGGTCCTTCAATAATTTATTTCAATCACTAGCCCTTAGCGAACCGTTTTTTTGTCAAAATTTATGGTAAGCTTTTTTTAAATTTTTTTGGGATGCGTGGGATCTTATATTTTTCAAGTTCCATTGCAAAATCATTTTTTTTTAAATTAGGATATTTTTTAAAGTAGTACAATGCTAAGGTAATTAGAATATAAAAATCTGGAGGCCCGAAAATTGCTTTTTGTACGCATTTCAGGTGATTTGTAACTTTCTATAGTTTTCTTGTTAATTATTTTTATTTATCGCCCCAAAAAAATTATATCAAACCTTTTATTTTAGATTTTTGCCTAACTTTTTAACTTTTTTTTAAAAGGTAAACACACCCCAAACCCTTTAAAGTCCCGTAAATAGAACGTTTTAGCCCCCCCGTTTGGGCAGAATATAACCAAATGCCACGAAAATATGCACTGAAAAATCGAAAAAATCATAAAAGTACTATATTTATGAGAAATATTTTTTCAAGGTTGAAAAAACGAAGGAAGACTTCAATTTCAATGACACCAAAAAAAAAAGCTAGGGTTTTTTTTTTTTTTTGGTTGATTGTTCGCACTTACTGGGGACACAGCATATTATGCGATATTTATGAAAAGGAGACATTCGAAAATTTGAATTTTTACCTGCCCCGTTTTGGGAACAACGAAAAAAAAAAATTTTTCAAAAAATCGTATTTTACTATTTTTTCGATATTAAGTGGATTCTTTTGTGACATTTGGGCCCATTCTGACCAAACGGGTGGGGACAACGTCATTTTTTACATGGACATTAAGGTATTGTTCGTCCGTTTACAGTTGACGAATTGGAGTTCCTCAAAGGGACAAAAGACCAGATTTGTTCACACCTCTAGATAAGATCATCTTCCTCTGTTTCACCGAAAAATAGTCTCGGAGATCCCCAGTGATTGACTTGTCCATTATAATGAATCGCAAACCCGTCGCCAGGCCACTTAGTTTGGTTCCCAATATTGTGCTTCATTAGTTTGCCAAAGCGGCGCACAATGAAACTACAGCCAGGCAACATTGACGACGGTCAGCGAAGACTGAATTTTAATTTACAACCCTTGTAATTGGTTACAACAAGTGGCTCACATGCTCCCGCAGATTCGGCGAAAAAGCCGAAATTCGTCAAATGTAAAGGGACGAACTATAATGGTGATGGATTCCCTTTTGAAAGAAAAGTTGAAAAAGTTTGCCAGAATCCATAAAAAAAATTAATATCAGTTTTTTGAGATGTATAATTGGGTGAGCGAAGCGAGGACTTCAATTTCACTGACCCCTCAAAAATGTTTGTATTTTTGTCTGATTGTTCGCTCTCTACCGGGCCAACGGCATATGCGATCTTGATGAAAATTGGAGGGGACCTTCGAAATCTCTATACATACATAGATCTTCCTAGTTTTTAAGTACAATCGAAGAAGTATTTCCCATGAATATCGTTCTTTTACGATTATTTTCCGATTTTTAGTGCAATATTTTTGTGACATTTGGGCTGATTCTGACCAAACGGGTGGTTCTACAACGTTCATATTTTACATGGACATTAAGGTTATGGTGATGTAGTACCTTTTGAAAGAAAAAGTTGGAAAAGTTAGCCAGAAACCATAGAAATAAAGGTTATAATATAGGTTTTTTGAGGTATATAGAAACTTGACAACAATCACCTACAATGCGTTCAAAAAGCACTTGCGAAGGTTAAGAGATCCCACGCAAAATAAAAACTTACAAAAAAGTTCATCCATATACGCGACTAAAAAAAGCGTTCGTGAAGCGGCCTAGTAATAATTAACAAGAAAATAAAGATACCTGACAACACTAATGCATACAAAAAGCATATCTGCGGGCCCCAAGATATTTTACATTCTAATTACCATAGAATAAGTACTGCTTTATAAAAATTATCCTTATTTAACAGAAAAGATTTTGCAACGGAACTTGATGAAGTCAAAAGATCCCACGCTTTCTAAAAACTTAAAAAAGGTCATCCATCAAAGCGATTAAAAAAAGCGTTCGCGAAGCGGCCTAGTACCAACATAAATGGCAGGTCTAAGTTCAGAGATTTCGAAGGATTTTCATCAAGATCGCATATGCCGTTTGCCCGGTAGAGAGTTAACAAACAGACAAAAACAAACCAAAAACAAACAGAAAAACACCGGACGAGCTACCTTTTGAGGGGGTCATTGAAATTGAAGTCTTCGCTTCGCTCATCCAATTAATGTTTTTTTTTTAAATTACAGCTTATAAGGTGATGACATAGGAACATTACTTCTTGCTTTGGTTGTGCGGTGGGGGGTTGGGGTGGGGGTCGGTGTTAGGAGTTAGTTAGTTATTGGGGTTTTAAGGCACTTGCAGTGCAGTAGGCAGTGCTTTTTTTGAAATCGCTGTACAAGAAAAATAAACGATTTATCGATTACTGTTAAAGCATAAATATTTAGCAAGATTGCTTTTCAGTCTCAAAGGAGTCATGGGACGCTGCAAAGTCGGCATTCGGAGAAATGTTCTGATAGTGATAAGACGGTAAAATTCATTCAACTATGCCTATTCGCGAACGCTTTTTTTAGTTCCGTTGATGGATGAGCTTTTTAAGTTCTATGTATGCGTGGGATCTCTTTGCTTCTTTAAGATCCATAGCAAAATTATTTTTGTTTAATTAGGATAATTTTTATAAAGTAGTACTTATTGCTATGGTAATACCTTTTAATTGGATGATTGAAGCAAAGACTTCAATTTCACTGACCCCCCCCCGAAAAATTTTGCTCGGGTGTTTTTTTTTCTTCCTTTTTTCTGTTTGTTTCTCTATACTGGGCAAACGGCATATGCGATCTTGATGAAAATTTGAAGGGGACCTTCGAAATCTCTGAACTAAGACCTGCAAGTTTTTTGGTACAATCGAAGAAATATTTCTAATGAATATCGTACTTTAAAGTGCGATATTTTCGTGACATTTGGGCCGATTCTGACTAAACGGGTGGAGCTACAACGTTCATATTTTACATGGACATTAAGGTGGTGATGTCAGTACCTTTTGAAAGAAAAAGTTGAAAACGTTAGCCAAAATCCATAGAAATAAAGATTTAATATATGTTTTTGATGTATATAATAACAATTAACAAGTAACAATAGAAACTTGACAACAATCACCTACAATGCGCTCAAAATGCACTTGCAAAATTAAAGAGATCCCAAGCAAACTTAAAACTTACAAAAAAAATGCTCATCCATCAACGCAACTAAAAAAAGATTTCGCGAAGCGGCCTGGTAGAATGTAAAATATCTAGAGGCCCGAAGACTTGCTTTTTTGTACTCATTTTAGGTGATTGTTGTCAAGTTTCTATAAGTTATAGTTTCTTGTTAATTATTATACACCTCAAAAACCTTATATTTAAATCTTCATTTCTATGGATTCTTGCTTACATTTCCAACATTTTCTTTCAAAAGGCACTATATCATCATTACCCAGCAGATTATAGCGGCAATGTTTTAGCCGGTTGTTATTGAGTTCCTGGTAGTAGCCACACTGAGCATCCTTCTATCATCAGCACCGGGTCGTTGGGCCGAAGTCAGGGTCTGGTCTCGCCACCAGTCCATGTAAAATATGAACATTGTAGCACCATTTGTTTGGTCAGATACGGCCCAAATGTCACGAAAATATCGCATTAAAGAATCGAACAAAATCGTAAAAGTACGATATTCATGAGAAATATTTCTTCGATTGTACCCAAAAATGTGTCAGGTCTAAGTTCAGAGATTTCTAAGGTCCCCTTCAATTTTCCATCAAGATCGCATATGGCGTTTGTCTGGTAGAGAGCGAACAAACAGACAGAAAAAACAAAAACAAAACAAAAACAAAACAAAACAAACGAAAAATCACCCCGAGCAAAATTTTTTGGGGGTCAGTGAAATTGAAGTCTGCGCTTCGCTCTTCCAATAATTTTACTTTCAATCATCATCTGTTAATTATATTAATTAAAAAAATAAGATAAATTAAAATAAAATAAAAAATAAAATATTAATCTCTTATGTGACAGCAATAAATACTTGCTTGTGACTGGTTTTCAAGGACAATGGCCAACATCAGCCAAAGTTAATAGTCGCAGCAAACGGTGGATGGAACGTGGCATTTGGTAGTTTGGAAAATCACGCAGCACAATTTGTCAAATTTACGGAGGTAATGAATGGATTGTCCGAAAATCAGACTAGGATCTTGTGGCGGCTTGAAGAAGCGATTGACTCTGATGTGCTACCGATAATTTTCTGGATGCAAACCACTAAGCGATTCGAGGCCTACAACGACGCTGCTATTGAGGTAACATGACATTTAGTGACACTACTAGTATAGTAGGCTGAAAAATGTTGTCTGGACGCAGTCCAATAAGCAATACCAGATCTTTAATGGAGCATGTAATTATTTTCAAAGAAAACCGTGTTGTCCTTGTTTATAGATAAGAATATAACCTATACAAATTAAACTTTCAGTGTGTTTTTTTTTTCTTAATGTTGTGTTAGATGTTAGATGTTAGACACACTTGGATACTTAGATACTGAGATACGTTTATTAATTAGACTGTTTCACTGAGCGTACTGTTCCCTAGAGACCACTGTGACAACTGGTCACTGCTCTCGACTAGCCAGGATTGGTACACACGAGCGATACATCGATTAGTCTAAAGCAGCACACACAATCGAATTACAATACAACAACATGTGGCGCCGGAAAATAGCGTTTGCAGGGTACTCACAAACGGGTCTCCGAACCCAAAGGTAAGGGGAATGTGAAAGAGATTATCGTGTTTGACCTTGTCGAATGCTCCCTGCTGATCCAGGGATAGAATTGCCAGGGTGAGTCCCTCTGCGATGGCGTACTCCAGTACGTCACTGTGAAGGTGGAGACTATCGAAGATGGTTCTACCGTGAATGCAGTAACACTAATCAGGATGGTCCAGGGAGCCTTCCACTTCGCTCAGGCGCGTCGTCAGGGCGCGGGCTAGGATCTTGTAGCCTACAGTGAGAGGACAGATTGAACGCCAGTTGTTGATCTCCATCCTGTCTCCAGATTTCGGCAGGAGGGTCAGGACGGACTTTGTCACTTTTGAGCCGACTTTGGGAGGCTACCCAAATCTATAGAACAATCCAGCACTTTCCTGAACGGGTCAGACAGCTCACTCAAGAGGAACTAGTAGAGCTCCGTAGTAAAACCGTCCATGCCGGGGGCCTTACCTTTGTTCAAGGAGCCCAGTGCTTCTGTTAGTTCTTGGTTGGAAAAAGACTGTTCCGGACTCTCACGTTGAAGACGAGATAGTGTTGGCAAGGATTCTAACAAGGGAGATTCCTCCTAGATGACGACGAGCATTGCACTGTAGACGGCTTGGAAATGCTGCCTTACAGTGGTGCGGAGTGACGGGCCGTCTGATACAATTCACCCCTCTAGGCAAAGTTGTTTCAGTGGATAAAAGGTCGGTGCCTTGTACCGCGCCAGCTCTCATGCAAGTAGCTCGTATCGAGAGTAAACCACTCTCTCGCGTCTTCGCGCGTACGCGTTGCACACCTGCTCGTTCGTGCGAGCTAGGTCGGCTGGTTGGCCAGTCTCTTCGTTGAGCTCTCTGCGCAATTGAACAAATCGTATGGTCGTGATACCAATCTTTTACTTAACAGCACCCCACTAGAGGTGGAGGGAGAGGTAGAACTGGCGACGAGCCTCGAACGAGAGAAAGAGCTCGCGCATGCAATCCCCGAAGCTCGGGTTATTAAGGAAAGCGTTGACAAACCTCCAATAGGGAGAGGAAAACTCGGGTGTTTCAAGAAAGAGGGTTGTGAGCAAGGCCAGGCGATCAAAAAAACGGCAAAACATTCACTTCCCTCACTGTGGCCCTGACTTTGGGAGTTGCGTAGAAACGATCGATGCGTGAAGCGCTGTGATAAGGGGCATCACCGACGAAGGTGTATCCTGGTTCAACGGGATGAAACTCCCGCCACAAATCGGAGAAGTCTGCCGCCATGACCATGTCTCGGAGCAGATTCACTAGTCGTGGATACCGCTCATTGCCACCAGACCTGTCGATATGGGGATTCAACGTGTAGTTGAATCCCCCGAAAGGAATAGGCGTCGGGACCAGTAACGCCCCGTTTCATGCGAAGGCGTCGAGGATTCATAAGACATCCAGAGCCAGGCTTTTAATGAGGCAATAGATGAAAATAACATGGGGGGGACCCTTTGTGGGTGAATTCCCCAGAAAATTTTTATATTATTATTATTATTATTTTTTTTTTTTTTATTTTTTTTTTTATTTTTATTATTTTTATTTTCTTTATTATTATTATTATTATTATTATTTTTATTATTATTTAATTTTTATTATTTTCGCGCGAGCATTTAGTCATGGTGGTTTATGCCAATTTTTGTAAAAATATTTTGTGCTAAAAAAAATAAATAAATAAATTATTATTATATTTATTATTATTATTTATTATTTATTATTATATTTTATTTAAATTTTTATTATTTTTATTTTTCTTTTTATTTTTATTGAAGGAGCCGGGGGACAGAAGTTGGGGAGCATTCATATGAAAAAATCAGGTTTTTATGTAAAATTATTAAATCGTCCTGTGCATAGTTTTAAAAAAAATGCTACAGGGGGTTAAAGAGAAACAATGATCAGGTTTAATGTTCCTTTTTTTAAAGGCCCCTGAGGGCCCAACCCACAAAAAAATGTGTCAAAATGCCAAAAACAAGCGGATCCCTTTTGTTGATCCCTTTTCGGTAAACAGTTTTGGAAAAATACAGTACCCAGTATCTATCAGTGGTTATGGGTTTTAACTAGCTTGTATATTTTGATCCACCGGGCCAAACAATCTTTACTAGCATTTCTGTTTAATACTTTTTTGAAAGTTCACTTAAACACTTTAAAAATGAGGTGAACCCAAGACTAATAGTATAATATATCGAGGGCGTTTAAAGTGCGCCCCCAATATGGAAATAAAGCTTGAGTTTATCTGTCTAGCGAATCCAAGGAAGGATGCCACCCCAAATTATCTTAAAAAAAAAATTTCCCCTTTCCCGAAAAATTGATTTACTCCCAGACCTAATCGTGATTGAGGTGAATGTTCCCAGGCATTTAACAACACCCAAATTGAAAAAATTGGTCCCGCTCTCGGCTTCTACTCTTCTAGATAATCACGGATTTAGGGATGGATTCTCTTGGGGAAAAATGTAAGGGTATGACATACAGGGAGGAAACGCTTAAAACTCATTTTTTTATTGTTAATTATATCGCTTTTAGAAAAAAAGTCTTGATGTTTGCGTCTTGATTGGTTGTGGGAAACTTCCCCTTGCTAGAAAAATTAACAATTGAAAACAATCCAGAAATCGCAAACTTCCTCGAGAGGACTCAAGCAGTACTTGTTCCATCAATTTAGATCTGCAATGCACCAACAATCCTAAAGTTATTGTTACTGTCTCGGTGGTCTAGTGGCAAAGGCGGGTGACACATTTTCCACCCGTTGGGAGTTCGATTTAATAATTCTGGATTGTATTAAAATGAACAAATAATGTCGTTTCAGATCGTGTTCAACCGGTTCTGCAATGAGCATACCAAGTACGTTGATGGTACTTGCTGCAGAACCAATGCTCCCATCACGCATGCTCAGATGACAACCTTCTCTGTACTAGGGTTAAGGTAAGAAGATAATAATAAAACATCAGATTTTAATCAGTAGATTAAAAACCAGAAGGGAAATTTTTGATCAGCTTATATCTGAAGGACTTAATTTCTAAGGGTCCTCTTACTTATTCCCCTTCGAAGTTTTCCAAGGCAGTAGAAACTTTGGGCAAAATTTAGGACTTTGGTCGGTTAAGAATTGGGTCCGCTTAGAATTTTGGCATTAGAGGCTCTATTCATAAAACAAATTTGGCAAATATTGACGTACTTGTCCATGTTCATGCACGCGATTTATTTTAGTTATTAAAATCCTACAAAAAAGATTTCTACATAGTTACAATGAGTCTGCCTTCTTCTGTTTCAGTGTTGTTATTGCAATCATGATAATTACTTTTGAAAAAGGAAAATGTCGTGTTTCAAGCTCACTTCACAACCTACACACTACTCAGTCCCTGGAGGCGAGCAACAGCCCCAACAAGACCCCCACAAACCCGGTGACGTCACTGGCCAAGCTCGGCCTCATGGCTTACTTCTTCCTGTGCGACCGGACAGACTTCTTCGGCAGAGAGGGGAAAAAACATTTTTCCTACAGTAACTTCTTCCTACCGCTCGGGTGTTTATTAGCGCTCGGGCTGGTGTTCACCAAACAAAGCAACCACTCGCACATTCTAAACAGGGACCAGACGGACGAGTGGAAAGGTGAGAACTTACATACATTATAAACAAATATTAAATTTGTCCCAAGATTCTTCGAACGACCACAATGTTTACCACTAACATTATTGGACCTAGGCTGGATGGTGCTGGTTATCTTGGTCTTCAATATTACGGGGGCGAGTCGTGTTCTGCCAATCTACAAGAACATCAGAATGCTTATGTCTGCTTTTATCTTTCTGTTTGGTTACAACTTCATGAGTCATTTCTGGCGCAAGGGTGAAGCGAGCGCTCATCAATTACTACAGGTGAGGGTTTTACCAATTTCCTTCCCTTTCTCCAAATAAAACATAATGGAAAACTATAGGGTGCCCAAATATTTTAAATTTTATACTTGTGCCATTGAGGAATAATTGCACCATGTAAAATACTGTATTTAGCTAAATTTCAGTTTTATGGCAACCCCAAGCAAAGTGAAGCATTACAAACTGTAGGTCAGAATTTTTGCTGATACAATTTTAACGTGACGACCAAATGGTGTTGGATAACACATTCAGGCTGTGAATATTTTCTTTCTTTCTCAATCTGTTCTAGATTTTGTTCCGACTGAACTTCATGGCAGTCCTTCTAAGTCTCTGCATGGACCTACCCTACCACCTCTACAACTTTGTGCCCCTCATATCGGTCTGTTACCTGACTGTCTACATCGTAGTCGTGATTCCACCCCGTATAACCGAGGCGACTACCAAGAACAACTGTATCTTCTACCTGAGGCTGTTTGCGAAGTTCGTTGTACTCATCTCTGTCGTGAACATCGTCTACTATTTACCATTGTTCTCTGATACCACGGTCTTCACTTCACCTCTCAACTCTCTCTTTGTCACAGCCGGTGGTGGAGATCTAGAGTGGTGGGTGCAGTGGAAGCTACATCGATACAGGTATTACCATGTATGAATAGTGCTGTACCCGTATCTCTTGAGAAATATGAATTTAAACACAGAACTTTTAAGATTAATCCACAGAGTCCTAGGTAGCTCGATTAATTTCCTTTCAATGTGATAGTTTCGGTAAAAAACATACTTATTTATTGAAACATCGCTATGAGCTTGAACTCAACACAACATTATGTATAGTGTATTTGTGTTGTTATTGAATTAAAGATTAAGAAAAATTTAAAAGCCTGTTAAAATTAATTTAAATTTTTATAGCTTGAATCAACTCTTTGTCTTGTTTAAAAATTGATAATATGTATTTTATAATAAAATGTATGTGTACAAGTAATAATCAAACAATGTGACTTGTTTTAAAGCAATGTAAGTGATTATTTGATGAAGTTTGTGTTAAGTGAATTTAATTATTATGCTTTTCTTGTTACAAGACTTATTTTTAATAAACTAAATAGAGCAATAACTAAAGGAAGCTAATTCTCGAGTCCATAATCGGGAAACAATCCCGTAAGTGTTATTTATTGTATGTAAAAAACAATTATTCAGATCTACAATGAATCAACAATCCAGATGTTAAGAAGTTAACTGCCTCGGTAGCTTTGGACTAAAGCACCCGATCGGCAACCGGGAGACCTTGGTTCGATACCCCGCTGAGATAGATTTTGTAATTTCTAGACTGATTTCCATATAAAGGTAGCTAGTTAGTAAATTAATAACTGATAATGTAATGTTTTTTTAAATAATATCTTCAGCATCATCTATGGCATGGTGGTTTCCAGTGCCGTAATAACCACCCAACAATGTTCGTCGCCTTCCAACAACTTCCGCAATAACAGCGTGGCATTCATCATGTTTGTGGCAGGTGTCAATTCCTTGAGGATCTACTTATCCCACCCTAGAGAATATAGCAGCAAGGACGACTGTTATGAGATTTCTCATCACGTATTCCTTCTCGTAAGAAAATATTGTTTACAGTTTATCCAAGATTCTTTCTAATTTAAGCCAATAAAATTTTGTAAATTAGAGTAAAATACAATAAAAATTTATTAATAATAATAATTTTTAGTTATATACCTGTCCAGGGTGCAAAACATGCCCATTTATATGTCTTACTATAGTATTTGCCACGTTTAGAAGCAAAGTACCAAATTGGCTAATATATTCATTGGGTTGTCAAGACAGATTTGAGATCTTGTGTTAAAACGTCACTCACTGATGCAGACTGGAAGGAATGAGCAGTAATTTTTCGCCAGCCTCCCGGTCAGTTGTCTGGCAAACCGGGTGGCTAAGCGATCAGTGTACCCTTCGTTCAGTGTGACAGTGTTGAGCGATAAATTTTTCAGGAGATTTATTTTCGAACATACTGTAAACGCGTTACTTATCTTATCCTATTATAGAGAAGAATAGAAGGGTTAGCTGTGGTGGTCAACCCAAGTGGACCATTTTCGTTTTGATTGACAGGTAGGCCAATAAACGTCGCACTCCCGCAGTGCTGAGCGGCTTTGACTGCATGTGCCGCACTTGTTTTTTAACGTGACAAATACTATAGCTATTTTTGGGGTTAGAAAACTTGTAAAGAGACGTTTAAAGCGGATTTCATCTCAAAACGTAAAAAAAAAAATTTAGCTATCTGTGTTATGTTAAATTGTTATGTGATTAGATTTTAACATCATCATGACCCTCAAAAAATGGTCAACCTTAGAAATTTTAGAGCAAGGACCCATCGGCAAACATATCCAAAAGAAATGGCAAGGGGACGAACTTAATGCCTCGTGACTTTGGAAAATTTGATCCAAAAAAATATTGGACAAATATACTTACTGGACAGCCTTTTCAGTATATCCGCTATATATTGTTTTGTAATTTGGGCAAGTTGTTGGGTATAAATATGCCGATTAGCAAGAAGAAGTGTAATTTTGAAACGCATATTCTGTGCATTTGAGTGTTTATTTGTGCTAGTTTCAGGACACAATGTTATTAAGTCTAATTTAGATTGTAAATATGCTCTAGTATATGTGTGAAACAAAAACGATACATGTTTAAGCAGATTTAAGTAATTCCGCAAAACGCCAATTTTTGCAAATTCCAGGATAAAAACTTCAAAAGATTGTTTAATATGACAGTAACAAGATATAATATTTTGAGAGGTATTTTTAGTAAAGTATTATCCTATAGAATATGTGGTAAAAATTGGGTAAATAGTCCCTTTAAGAGGATTTAAGCAATTGCATTCACAATTCTGCCTGAGCAAGACCTCGGAAAAACTTTCTGTCTGGTTTGCTGGTCCCGGCGTGATTTGAGCACGGGATCTCACGAGTCAGACCCGCGCGCTAAACGCTCGAGCCAACATTGTCGGAAAACATTTTATCAACATTTTTATGTCAGATATTCCCTATTAATGGGTATTCACAATTAATGACAGATATGTTATTCATAACTATACATCAGTCTCGACGAATAACTAAAAAAAAATTCAAACAACAATCTTCCAAAGCAAGCATTCTACTTTAAATGGCATTTTTTTATTTCTTTGGATGCTTTTGATTTCTTCTTTCTTCTTAAGAGGATATTTCTGTAAAGTTTTCTTGGGGCTACCTTAATCTTTACATTTCAAGCAGCTTTGTCCATTACACTTGTCCTGTTTGTTATCAGATTGTTGCCTACATCCTCCTTCGAAATCTCAGCGACTTTCTTCGTTCCCGCTACTCCGTCTTCTTCGCGTGGTTCGGCCGCATCTGGTTGGAGTTGTTGATCGGTCAGTACCACATCTGGCTGGCGGCCGACTCACAAGGCGTCCTGATCCTCATACCTGGTTACCCTGTCTACAACACGGCGGTAACAACCTTCATCTTTGTCTGTGTCGCGCACGAGATGCACGAGGTTACAGAGACAGTTCATAACATTGCTTTTCCAAGACACTGGAAACCTGCCCCGTGATCAAATTCACTCAGATGGTTAACTTGATGTTTATAAGAACCACAATTAAGTACCCCATACATAATAACAATTCCATTAATAATAATATCATAAAATATATCCAATTAATTAATAAATCCCAGACTTGGTCTTGCACATGAGAGGAATCTTGGGAAACATACAGCCGAGATTGCCTGTGATGGAAATCGAAACAACGACCTTACGACAGATTGCCGTGTGCTATCGCGGAACAGTCAGTCCCAGTCACTTATACCGACCACTATAATGTCTACTATGATGCAACATTTCGTCCTTCACGATATCACACAAGAGTGAGTTGCAAAAGCTGTCGAAAACGGCACAAGAAATGCTTATTGTCGGGCGACTTGTTGTTGGAATGTTTGCACACTCTGTTTAAGAATTCTCGTGAACAGGTATCAACAAATTTTAAAAAGCATGGTAAAGTGAACCAAATAATTTGGTGAAGCACAGAGATTTTTTTATACTTAATCCATAAAAGAATGAAATATTTATACAAAACATTAATTTTTAATATATCCCATTTTAAAATAAATATATGAATGGGGCTCTGCATAGCCATAAAGTAATAGGTGATACTGGAAAACTTTTGACTGGAGTTTCTGAAGTAATATTTGTCTTCAATAAATCTGACCAGGTTTGTTTTGCAGATGCTCATTAAAGGTGATTTTTTTTTAAATTGTGTACACAATAATAAAAAAACCTTATTAAGCTAAAGCAGAACATTCAAGCCTTCCAAACAGTTTAAAAATATATTCGTAAGTTTATTAGATCTGAAGCTACGGTTGTTTTACTCCAAAACAAGTCACATATTATTGCGTTAACAGTCTCCCCTATAGCGGCCCAAGGGGGGTCGCAATGTCATCAATCAATCACTTCAACCAGAAAAGAATAGCATATTTATTTTTTTTACTATGAATTTATTTTATTGAATTTATTGTGTTCATCATATAATCCACATATAATATTATGCCAATTGGCATATTAATATAAGATTATTTTTAGTAATCACCGGGGACAGGGACATTCTATATGTATGGACCCCAAGCTCCGCTTCCTGCTCCCTTTTTGTATGAACTGTATGATGTATCATGTTGATTACAGAGAAATAAAATAATAATAATAATAATAATAATAATAATAATAATAATAATAATAATAATAATAATAATAAAATAATAAAAAAAAAAAAAATAATAATAATAATAATATATTAATAATATTAAGTAATTAAATATTTTTTAAATGTAATACACCAATTTTTTTATACGATATAACTATTTTTGGATGAGCGAAGCGAAAAATTCCATTTCACTACTCTGGAGAAAAAAATCGTGAATGTTTTTTTTGTATTTTTGTCTGTTTGTTAACCACGATTCCGGCTAAAGCGACACCCAATTGCGATGAAATTTTCTGGGGGCCTTCGAAATCTCTGAAATTAGAACTGCACGGTTCGAAAAATCGATCGAAAATTTTTTTCTGGTGGAAAGTCGCAATTTACGATTTTTTCGATTTTTAAAAAAATTCTTCGACTTTTAACATCTAATTTTTTAAACCCGATTGTAATGATTTTTTAAAAGAACCTTTATGTTATAAATTAATATATTCATGTAAAATTGAGCGCAATTAAAAATATTTTTCTTATGAAAATCTCAATTTTACGATTTTTTTTTTTATTTTTAAAACATTCTTCAACTTATAACATCTACATGCTTTGTCCGATTGTTATGATTTTTTCATTAAACCCTTTAAATTTTTATGAATTAATATATTCGTGTGAAATTGAGCGCAATCAAACATTTATTTTTCATAATAATTGCAATTTTTACGATTTTGCTATGATGGGGCGATGATGCTAAGGTTTACAATTTTCAATTTTTTTAAAGTGAAAGGTGTTTCAGGATTAAAAAACAATGCGCCTAAACAATACCAGACGGATTTTATAATTTTTGTTTTGTTTGATTAAATATGATTTTTTCGTTTGCATTGTTGGAAAATGTATGTTTTTTGTTTAAAAAATCTATATTTCCATATTTTAATTAAAATACTATAAAATTTATAAAAAAAAGGGCTGATGAATTTGTCAGAATAACACTTGTGAGCATATTAAAAAAG
This sequence comes from Sweltsa coloradensis, assembly GCA_024449915.1. NCBI lineage: Eukaryota > Metazoa > Arthropoda > Insecta > Plecoptera > Chloroperlidae > Sweltsa > Sweltsa coloradensis. Next base: position 10,136 of record JAMZAV010007708.1, on the reverse strand, counting down.
AAATTTAAACCTTTTATCTTAAAAACTGTAGAAGAAGTAGGAAAAAATGTTTGCAAATGTGCTAGAATAAAGTTTTAAGATAATAGCATTAAAGTTATTTATGTTGCTTTTTGGTAAATTCTAGTGTAACATAGCCTAAAGGTTCAGTTTATTTATTTTTCATGAATTCACTGGGCCTTTATAACCAGTTAATCTTGGCTTCTTTAAAATTGACTAAAATAATTGTTATGAATAACACTATACAGCCCTAGATTAGGCCTAATATCAGTACTGGTAAGCCATTTTCCCATGCAAAATAGCATGTAGCGCACAAGAAAAAAATTCATTTAATGCTTTTAGCATTACATCAGCATAAAAAATAAAATTATGTAGTCAATAAATAAAAAAGTAAAATTAAAAAACAATTAAAACAATAATAATCCAAATTTCTGGTTTTCATACATTTTCAGTGAAATAACCCCTTAAACAATTACGCTCATCCAAAAACGCGCCTGAAAAAGCGTTTACGAAGCTTCCTAGTATTTATTACATTTTATACTTTCTGTGTTCTCTTAACAAATCTTATGTCTATATTTGTATCTGCAATTGAAGGTTTGCGTATTGAAATCATTCTATACTCAATGCTTAGACCCACAAGTGCAATCTAAGAGACAAACGTGTAGGTGTCCGGACCTATTGTCAATTAAAGAAAACATAATTATTGTAAGAATCTAACATGCGAACTCTGGATGTTCGTTGTGAACCCGATTTTCTTTTATTAATAATCCTTGATTACAATGTCATTGTTCAACTGGAGAATACCCCTTCGACAGAGGTAACGAAATCAAGGTGCCCATTAGGGCGCCGCAGCCAAGCCGTGGCGAGCTACACACTCAGGCACCTTAAACAGCAAGCAGAGTTGGGGTGATTTCGAGGTGTCACCCAGCCTTCATGAAACGTGATGTGAACTTGAAAACTGTCAAAATCGAGGGGGTTTAGGTACCTGACAAAACATGCCAAATTTGGTTTGGGTACGTGCATTCTTTCTTGGGGAAAAAATGGCTTAAAACATGCTCAAAATTACTACTACTACTATCACTACCACTACCACTACTACTACTACTACTACTACTACTACTACTACTACTACTACTACTACTACTACTACTACTACTACGGCAACCAGATACAACACTTATGGAGATCAGGAAAGAAAAATTATTGTACCTAAATTCTTAAATACCTTACCTGACAATTTAAAATCATTAAAATCTATGAATGAGGTGAAGAGGAAAATAAAAGAATGGATTTAAAAAGGGAATGAAATAATTGTCTATGATTTTTTTTTGTTTTTTTTGAATTTATGTAATCTTTGGTGGGGGGTTATATCAATATGGTAGTTAATTTCTTATATTGTATACTATGTGTTACTTTTATTTTTGAATTTTTTCATTTTTGTTACGAATTAATGGTATCACGACAAAATGAGAGTCAGAGAATTTTTTATATATTTTTTTTTTGTAAAGAGACTTGCAGAAAGCTACGAAGTATTTTTGCGGGTCTAAATTTGTTTTTGTTTTTTTTCCCAAATAAAGATAATTTAAAAAAAAAAAAATACTATACTCTATCTACTACTACTACACTACTACTATACTATACTATTTTACTACACTATATACTATACTACTACTACACTATACTACTGCAAGTATTAAGCCCCCCCACTGTTTTCAAAAATATATCAACCATATTTATAACCATATGCAAATTTAAAAAATTTAAATTTTAATTAATATCTTTAAATTTTCATGAAAAAAAAAATTTTGTTCAATAATGTTTTTTATTGAACAAACAATCAATTCAATGTATCAATTTTTAGGGCTATAAGCCCCTAATTACATAAAACTGGATAATTGCTAATTATGCCCAAATTTAAACCAATAATGTCTGATTTTTGATTGTAAAGTAGATCAATAGGTAAACAAGGGTAATGAGATGATTACCCCTTAGTTGGAGTGATTTCACGAATAAAAAAGGGAGGAATTGGAGTTTCAAACCAAAGGTAGGGATATGGGAAAGCATTTTCCAAAAATATCATCGGAATTAGTCCGCTTCACTGATAAGTAGGCAGACTCATGACGCCAGGGCCTAGTGACCAAGTAGAAAAATTCGGCGTATCTCCAGAGGAATGAAGGTTCTAGTAGCTAAGTAAAGTGGATTCCAAATTTAGGGAAACATACGTTCAAGGTAGGGATGAACCCTGTTAAAAATGCAAAGTTAGGGGTTTTTATGAGATGAAGATCGATTTAAATCCATAGGAATAAAGGAAGCAAAGGTGAGGGTATCACGGGGACACTTGGATGGGGGTGACGATATATAAAACCGGCCAGGAACGACATGTAGAAGCAGGGCGGGGTGGTGGGTTTTAGGGTTGTCACGGGTCGTGTCGGCGCGAGCCGCGAGGGGGATAATTAACAGTGTAATTGATCGGAGGGCGAGCTTTTTTTTTTTTTATTCATTTAACTTTCATTTAAATATTTTTTTTTTAAATTTTTGGAGGGAAAACTGAAAGTAATAGGCAGGGGGATTAGCCTATGGGAATTGGATTTTTTAATAGAATCGGACCACAGGCAGGTAGACATTTGTTTTAATTAATTTTTGTTTTTTTTATTTTCAAATTATAATCTAAAGGGAAACTCTTTTACAACCTTAATTGTAGAATTTGACCCATATTATCCGACTTTAAATACAAAGTTTTTTTTTCGGGTTCTCTTTTTAAATTAATTAATTTAATTAAATCTAATTATTTAATTTAATTAATTTTTTTTAATTTAAAGTTTTTTGTGTTTACCACTTTTGAGCTAGATTTTTTTCATGTATATTTTCTTTTTACCACTTCCCGGGCTTTGAACGGGTTTTCAAGGTGGTAAATTCGACCAATTGGCCCCGCCAACGAGGGGGCATGTAATTGACATCGACCGGGAGTAATTAGAAAAAATTTAATCAAAAAAATTTCATAATTAACACAATTTTAGAAAAAGAGAGTGAAAAAAATGGATCAAGCAGAGCGGGAAGGTATGTTTAATAGTACCACATAACAGAGATGGATGTGAAAAAGGGTGATGATTTTTTTGAGTGCGAGTATTGAAAATGTAGAAAACAAAAAGTATCCCAATGGAAACGTTTCAGACACCGAGAGCTTAAATGTAAGGGTTTTTAGAATTTTAAAAAGACAGAGAGCGGGTGGGAAAGTGGGATTCGTTGCTGACAATCAGAAGAGCAGGTCACAGGATTAAGTAAGGGAATAAAAATGATGGTTGGTAGGACCGAGACGGTAGATAAATCAGAAAAAACAAAGATAAGAACCTTTTCAAACTTAAGCGAGTAATGATAGCAAGGGTGAAAACGATAAAAACTAAAGGACTTGAGTGAAAAATCGGACAAACTGTCAAGGAATTGGGAGGGAAAATTGATAAAAGTCACAGGAAATAGGGGGATTAAAAAAACCCCTAAAAGAAGGGACAGGCATGAGCAAAAAAAAAATCAGGGTAGAAGGAGAAATCGGGAAATTTGCGAATGATGAAAGGGGCAATGAGGGAGGGGAAAAAAGAGAGAGGGGGAAAGAAGAGACATGGAGGGGATGAAAATTAAGACTTGGATGAAGAATTATCGAAGAGAGTTGCAAAAATGGGGGGTAGTAGGCCAAACAGAAAAGGGAGCCTGGAGAAAGGAATATGGCTAAATTTTAAAACGAGCTATTGGGGCAAAAAAAGGACGCTAGACGCCCGGGTGAAAGAGACAGTGACCATTCGTTGGACACAACAGTAAAAAAGAAAAGGTTGGGAATAGGGGGGGTAAAAAAGCGACAGGGAGATTCGAGAAAAAAAATATTTGGCCAAAATTTAAAAAAATATGTTTTTGGAAAAACACCCAATTGATGTTGAAATGGAGGATGAAGGCTCTGAAAGGAAAGGAGCAAGTGTTTCAGAAGGTCAAAAAAGAAAGAGGAGAGGGAAAAAAACAAAAACAATGAATGTAAAAAAGATTTTAAGGTGGGTTTAATTTGTTTTGTAGATACTATGTAAGTGTGAATTTTATTTGTTGTGTAGGTGTACAAGATTAAATTGATAGGGCAAATATCAAATATGTTTTTTAATGAGTTTTTAGAGTTTGGCGGAACCTTAGTTAGAAATTTTGTCAGCATTTTGATTGGGGGAGGTTAGCTGCATTACCGAAGTGAGAATGACATGAAATAGGGGATGGATCTATGGATCCACGATTGAGATTTGAGAAGTTGTGAGTTTGGGTTAACTATGGCTAAAGTGAAATGATAAAGTGATTAGGGTTGTTTTTATTGAGATTTTAGGGATTTGATTGATTTTTGGGGTAGATTTGGATTTTCGATTTGATGAGGAGATTTGATGCGATTTGGATAGGACGAGACAATGTGAGTGGTTTGGATGGTAAAAGAGATGAATAAAACGATAGGAAAAAAAATTGTGTTTTAATTGATTTTTGTCTAGCTCGAAGTGGGGGGCGACTAATTTTTTTTAATTAGGGTGTTGTAAAATTCATAATTTATTGTTTCAACACTAGAATAATTTAATGGATGTTGGAGATTGTTGGGCCCAGTATAAAATGTTCAAAAAACATCGAGAGGGATTTTTAAAATACAGTTTTGAGAGTGAAGAATAAGATATAATAAAAAGTTAATTAATTATTGAATGATGAGATGAATCTTTGATAGTTTAGTGCAGCCCACTTGTCAATCATTTAGATTATAGAAGTTTTCCTATCATATAATTTGAATTAATTAATAATTAATTACGACAATAAGGATAATTAGAGATGGATTTCATAATGAAGGGGTTTTGAGAAAGGAACTGTCAGGAAACTATGCAATTTTTTATGAATTATTGAGGGTAGATTTATTGTATAAAAATAGTGATGTAAAAGCTGGATGTAGTGCGTAATACTAATTTTGTCACTGGGTCACATTTGCATTGAGGAAGGAGGGACGACCGGGTAAAAATTAAAAATGGTATATTTTTTGAGTATAGAAATCCAGAAAAATGTCATTTGGGGCAATATGTGATTGGTTTATGCCCTAAGTTTAATTGTGACAGGAAGACAAGGTTGCTTACCTGTATTTGTTTTTTCTAGTCCCCCTTTTACAGCAATGATAGAAAAGTAAATGTGGATTAGCCTATTGGAAAGGATTTTTTTTTTGTTGTTTTTGAAGGGACAAAGCGATTGTCAGGTGTTTTAAAGTACTCAGCAATGTGAATTAAATTATAAAGAGGTTTATTATTTTTGTGCCGAATCGTTATAGACAAAATTTATACCATAACCCCGGGGGAAACAAAAAAAATTTTTTAAATCTGTATATGTCAATAAGGGAACGTTTACTCTAATTCCCTTTAGGAAATGGTTTTTTGAAATTATCAAGTAATTGAAAATGTAAAATAGGCACTGATATAAAAATCTTTTGGGTTTTAGGAAGGTAAGTGGTCTTGCCCAAATCAATCTTGTGTGCGAGTTTTAAAGGCATTCACGGACAATTAGTGGGGGAAAAACCTGGGGCCAACTCGAATTGGTTTTTTTCAAGACCCCAAAGTTAAATCAAGCTGAAAGGTTGACAAGGTTTAAAAAGTATTGGTTTAGCTGTCAGCCACTCCCCCCCCCTCCCATTTAAATTCCAATCGAGAAAAAGGTACTGAATTCAACCATGCAATGCCATTGATTATAACAAGCGTTATTTTAACTTTTTTTTAAATTTTAACGTATGTTAACAATTCCTTGTCAAAAGCTGTTTGTGGGTGTTTTTTTAATTTTAATTTTAAACCAAAATTTAAGATTTGTTCGCAAATAACTTGGCAAGTATTTACTTATTTTAGTCTATCCTATGCAGTTATAAAACTGATTACAAAGGACAACTAAAATTAAATTATTATATGTCTATATACACATGGATAACGGTCGTAAACACGGTGTGAAAGAACATCATGGATTCGAAAGTGGAACGCAGCGACAAACCAGTAATATTGAATCAACCATGGAGTTTGGCAGTGGGCCGAGCAGGCGGGCTTATAAACTTATTGACGGGTACTTACTCATTCGTTGAGTTTATAGCATACCGCTACTCCTCTAGACAAGTTAATAAATTAGTTATTATTTCTGTAATTCGTCGCATATTGTCAATACACACTTTTGAATGAAACTGATGCTAAAATAAAATCGCCTTTCAAAACTCAAATGACCGGAAAAAGGCAGGCTAGCCGCTACTAGACAGTGTGCGGTATCTGTGTAGTATAATTTTTACTCGACTAATCAATAATTAAATGATAAGATTGAAATATATTAGTACATTACTGGCCAGGGATTGAGTTTTACAAAAATACATAATTTTACACGTTGCCAAAAAAACACGACCCTTTTCAAAAAGAATTTGTTGAAGTGAAAGGATGGAGAGGCGCATGACGAAAATATGAGGTATTTTACAACCATTTACCCAGGTTTACAATTTTAAAATCCAAGATGAAAATGGGATGACAAGTGTGGGTCTCATGTATAAGTGATTAGTAAACGTGTCATTTTTTTTTCATTTACTGATTAAATGTATAGTTTATTCAATTCATCAAGTCAAACAAGGCCTAAAATGTTTTTAAATCGAAATTGTAGCCTCAATTCTAAGCGGAATTGCCAAAAACACAAATAAATAACCTTTTGATATGATTTTAATCGGAGATTTCTTAAAACGACGATAAAAAACACTACGCCAAAAACGAAAATGCTTAGAAAAATGTAAAATAAGACAATTGAATCTATTTAAAATAGAGATAAGGCTTATAACTACACTTTTGGTTTAGAGATGGTATTTGTCTTTGCACAATGGGGTTCACTTTGCTACAAGCACTCCGAAGCATTGTCAGTTGGACCCTTCGAAGGGTTGTACAAAATGCGAATTTGCTTGCACACTGAACAGCCTATCGTGACTCCATCTATAGATGTGAGTGGCTATTCATTGAGAGCGAGAGTAGAGGGGGGGTGGTATTTCCAGTTTTTATGTGGGCGCTGCCAGCAAGCAGCTAGCACAGTGGTCAAGAGATGCAAGAACTTGAAGGCCGTTGCCAAGGTCGACGACTTCTAGTTTGAGGGCTGTTGGACAAAATACAGCTGATAAAGATCTGCTATCGAGAGGTATAGGCAGATTCACGGAAACCGACCACTATTTTAGATACACGGAAATATAGTTGGTTTCATAGTACCGGCCACCAACCAACTTTACACTAATTTATACTTTGAATTTTGACTTTGATTTTTGTTTGATCGAAATGTAAACAATGACTCGATATCCGTTACTAGGGAATGTTTTAATATTCAATAGTGGAATAATTTTTCATGTGGAATTTTAATTTCCTTTGATTTTGATGTTTTTGCTTTGGATTATGATTGGGGATGAACTGCAACCTTGGAGTAGTTTATAGGCAGGCGAGACATAATCAAATAGTGAAGGATTGATATTTTAAATATTTTATATGGTATTGAAAATAGAAGTAAGAGATAATGAGTTTCATCAAAACATTGTTTAATTGTTTTCTTCATCAGTGTAGTTTCCAATAAATGTGTTCAATTTCTGGAAACCATACAGGGGGTATAATTGTCAAGTATCTAAGCTCCCCACTGTATTTCAATACTATATCAACCATATTTATATCACCAATATGCAAATTTAAATAATTAATTTAATTAATACTTTAAATTCAGAAATCAAAAATATGTTTGTTCAATAATGTTTCACTATTGAACAAAACAAATCCAATTCAATGTATCAATTCTAGGACTATAAGCCGTAATTAGCATTAAAACTAGGCTAATGCCCTAATTATGCCAATGTAAGCCAAATATAATGTCTGATTTTCGATACTGTAAAGTAGATAAATCAGGTTAGTAACACAGGGTAATGAGATGATTACCGCTTAGTGGAGTGATTTCATCGAATAATAAGGGAGTAATTGGAGTTTCAAACCAAAGTGATAGGCAGATGGAATAGCATTGCCCAAAAATATCATCGGAATAGTCACGCAATTCACGATAAGCCTAGGCAGCTCATGACGCCAGGGCTACGTGACCACCTAGTAGAAGAATTATCGGCGTAGGCTCCAGAGCAATGAAGGTTCTAGTAGCATAAGTAAAGTGGATTCCAATTCAGGAAAACACTACTGTAAAGGAGGGATGAACCACTGTTTAAAACTCTAAATTTAGAACTCAGGTTCAAAAAATCGATCGAAAATTTTTTTTCGGTGAAAGTCGCAATTTTACGTTTTTTTTTCGATTTTTAAAAAAATTCTTCGACTTTCAACATCTACATACTTTAACCGATTGTAATGTTTTTTAAAAAAGAACCTTTATTTTTATGAATTAAAAATTTTATGAAAAATTTGAGCGCAATAAAAAATTATTTCTTATGAAAATCTAAATTTTCGATTTTTTTTTTTTTTTAAAAAACATTCTTCGACTTATAACCCTACATGCTTTTCCGATTGGGTTATGATTTTTTATTAACCCTTTAATTTTTATAAATTAATAATTCGGTGAAATTTGAGCGCAATCAACATTTATTTTTCATAATAATTGCAATTTTCGATTTTGCTATGATGCGGCGATGATGCTAAGGCTTTTAAAAATTTTTTCAATTTTTTTAAAAGGAAAGGTGTTTCAGTTAAAAAACAATCCCCTAAACATAACCAGGGGGTTTATAATTTTTTTTTTGTTTGAAAAATATGATTTTTTTCCTTTGCTTTTTTGAAAAATGATGTTTTTTGTAAAAAATCTATATTTCCCATTTTTTAATTTAAAAAATACTATAAATCCATAAAAAAAAATTCTGATAAATTTTGTCAGAAAAAGATTTTGGAGCATTTAAAAAGAAATTAATTTTTTATCTAAAAAACTGAGAAAAAGTGGGGAAAAAATGTTAGAAAATGTGCTAGAATAAAAGTTTTAAGATATGCATTTAAAAGTTTATTTTGTTGCTTTTTGGTAAATTCTAGTGTGACATAGCCAAAAGGTTCAGTTTATTTATTTTCATAAAATTCATGGGTTTTATAACCTTAATCTGGTTTTTTAAAAAATTGACAAAAAAATTTTTTATGAAAAACACTATACGTCCCTGATTGGGCTTAATATCGTATGGTAAGCCATTTTCCCATGCAAAAAGCTTTTAGCGCACAAGAAAAAAAATCATTTAATGCTTTTAGCTTACATCAGCATAAAAAAAAATTTAGTAGTCAATAAAAAAAAAAAGTAAACTTAAAAAACAAATTAAAACAATAAAAATCCAAATTGCTGGTTTTTTTACATTTTTAGTAAATAACCCCTTAAACAATTTCGCTCATCCAAAAAAGCGCCTGAAAAAACGTTTGCGAAGCTTCCATATTTATTACATTGTATAGATTCTGTTACTCTTAACTAACTTATTAGCCCATTTTTATCTGAAAATTTAAAGGGTTTTTGTTTGGAATCATTCTAAACCAAGGGGTTAACCACAAGTGCATCTAAAGACAAACTTTTTATTTGTCCCAACCTTTGTCAATTTAAAAAACTATTATTGTAAGAATCTAACATGCGAACTCTGGTGTTCGTTGTGACCCATTTCTTTTTTTTAATATCCTTGATTACAAGTCATTGTTCACTGGAGAATACCCCTTTGACAGAGGTAACGAAATCAAGGGGCCCTTTGGGGGCCGCGCCAAACCCTGGCGAGCTAAAACCTAGGCACCTTAAAGCAAGCAGAGTTGGGGGGGATTTCGGGTGTCACCCACCGTCTGAAACGGATGTGCTTGAAAAAATATCAAAATCGAGGGGGTTTAGTACCGACAAAACATGCCAAAATTTTGGGTTTGGGGGACTGATTTTTTCTTGGGGAAAAAATGGCTTAAAACTGCCAAAATTATACTACTACTACTATACTATACTACACTACTACACTACTACTACACTACTACTTAACGATACTACTACTACTATTCTACCCCTACCCCTACCTACGACTACTACTCTAAAACTACTACTCTACTCTACTACTATACTACTACTACTACTACTATACTATACTACTACTACTACTACTCTACTACTACCACTACCACTACGAC